>DVZL01000655.1:0-21662 GCA_018236625.1 Lasaia peninsularis
AAAAAAATCCTCTTCCGCTATCGCTTCCTCAAAATTTAAGAGGAATTTATGAGGAATTTGTATATGATGAGCTAAGAGTCTGGGGAAACAGCGTCCAAATTATTTTTTATAAAAATTAACCTCCCTTTAACTAATTTTGATTATTAGTATTCAATTCTTTCATTTTGATGAATAATATTCGACTTAAGTAATTAATAAAGAAATAAAGACTATTCTTATTTTCATTTCAATTCCTAAATAAAATTGTATCATTCACTCATCTTTTTTTGAGTGTATGTGTTGTGTATGTTACTGAACTCCTCCTTAACTGCTGGACCGATTTTGATGATATTTTATAGTGTGTGTTTTGAGAATGGTTTATAATTATAGTTTGGTCCACTGGAAAATGCCCTTTTAATTATTTTTTGTGTATGTATGTACCTAGTTATGTACAGATAGGACAGCGACTTTTGGGTTAGGTCCGCTAGTATTTATCCTCTTCCTCTTCCTCATCCGCATCCTCTTCCTCAAAAAATATCCTCTTCCTCATCCGCATCCTCTAATTTGTAGCAAGTCATCACCATTAACCACAGTTTACTGAAGAGAAACAAACATTGAAAAGTAAAATGCGTTAATTCAAACAAAAACTAAACTAGTGATTAGTATAGTGTACCTAGCTATCTAGAAAATAGTATGCAGTTTGACGTGGAAGATTTATTTCAAAATTTATTTTTATTCATCTCACTGCGCTCGTGCGCCTAAATATGTTGGTTGCTAATTTACTATAAATCGTCGTTATTTAAAAAAAAATGCCAGTCTGTTGTTTTTGAGAGGTTTAGTTTGCAATAAAGAAACGTTGTCATTTAATGACGCAAGAACGTAAAAGGCTGGATGAAATTTATCTATAGGTACCTACTGTTGACATCGGTGCTAATAAAGACTTAACAATTGTTTATATTTCAAATAAATAAATCGAATAATCTAACATTGATATATTTAAAAATATTGGATTGGTTTTTGCCCGTGATTGGTAAGAAATTTATTAAATACTTATTTAGCATACAATAATAAAGTTGTGTGAATATATTATGATCAGCCCAATTAAGAGTTGGTAAGTTAAATACTCTAGCCACAATAAAATCATTAACATCTGGTGATTGTATGATATGAGATAAAATATAATCAAAGTTTAGTGCATCCTACTTCCGAGTATGGATGCTTAGATCTTTTCATCTAGGTACCCAACGGATTTTGTTGCTTTTTTTAGCGATTCCAGAGGTGGTATGTATCGGGCGATGCTAGGGCGGGTTACTAATTTCAAACATAATTTACATACATTTAAACTTCAGTGAATAAGTAAAGCCTGTGTCTTGAAATATTCATTTATGTCTGAAGTTTTCCAATAAAGTATCAAGCTAAAACCACAACACGTAAACCAGTCTTGAGTTCACTGACTTGTCCATGGACGGCACACCACCCACGAAAATAAGCGGGCAAAAAAATTAACTAGGAGAGTAACAATCCTAGGAGATATTGTTATTTTAATTATTTGCAGACAAACAATTTAGTTTAATTTCACTGTAGTAGCTATGTCCAAACTAATATAATTATAAAGAAAAGAATTATATGTTTAAAGCGTGAAGCTAAATGTACTAACTGGAGATTATATGCCCTACAACGAGCTTAACCCCATATTGAACATCTATTTCATTCTCATAGGCTTTATCTCATTTTCACAAGGCCAGTTTGTTTTCACTTTGTCAACTCCAAAAAAGTAGCAGAAACAGAGGTTTGCCGGGTTATATAGAATAAAAAATGATAAAATCAATCTCCAGATGGTTTTAGCTTCATGATTTAAGTAGGTACCTAATTAATTATAATTAATCATGCTGTTAAAAAGTATGAAACTAAATGTATGTATGTCGTATTGTTCTTTCTAATGTGGTCGACCTCTCTTTCTGGCAATTTTGTGGAGTGAAAAGGAAGTATACATTGTATTGGGAACAAATGTTTCTTAGAAGTGTAATTTACAGATAATAGCTTAAGTTTTATGGTTTTGATACTCACCCCACTTCAGCTCGATGATGAGTACAGAAACGTAAGAATACTGAAAATACAGAAGAAGACGTATGACAGTAAACAAAAAAAAAAAAACTAATATCAAAAACAAAATTTGATATTGTAGAGTGTAAACCTTTTTTGAGTTTATATTAAATTGGAGCTTTTCCTAAGAGTTACCATTCTTCATATCAATCATTGTCCCGTTCAATAATAAAATATGTTAGAAGAAAAATTCTTTAACTTAAGTTTATATAACTCAAGGTTGATTCGGGATTCAAATGTAAATATTTAGATTAACTTGCTTTTTTTATTTAATGGTTCATTAACTTTACCCATTTCCCAAAACCTTATAAATCCACATGGTGAGGATATAATAGGCGTTAATTCTGGTCAAAACCTGGGTCCACCTACCTAATCCATCCACCTCCATTGTGAGATTATTGGCTCGCATATCCATCTTTACGACGTCATACCAGCGCTTCTTGGGTCTTCCCAGAGATCTTTCACCAGGCACATTGATATCTAGGAATTTATTCCCCACGTACTTCCTTGGTTTTCGAACTATATGACCTAACCACTGGAGACGATGCTCCTGCATTTTATCAGCTATGTCACGTGCACCAAACGAATACATTTATTGCATGTCCATGTCCATTGTTTTTTCCTCGTCATTTTGAAAGTTGCGTGTCTTCATCGTTATCGATTTAAATCGGAAGCATTTTCGTGTAATGCTTATTACTGCGATTTTCGTCATGGCTTAACACAAATACAGTAGATTGATCAACTTAGTTCGACTCTTAAAGACGTAGCACCATTCAAAAGCACTGTGTATTTCTGTTTCATTGGGTTTAATTGTGGACCGTCCGTGCTTATCTTCGGAGGAACTCAAAGATGGGCGCCCTAAGTCGGTTGTTGTACAAAACATGGATGATGTGCGGGAACTAATAATTCAAGGTCGTCGTGTTACATATCGAGAGATAGAAGTGCCTTTGAGCATGTGTATGACAAGCACACACAGGATACTACATGGACATTAGGCTGTAAAAAAATTGTTCGCGTTGGTTTCCATACAACTTGAGTAGTGATCAAAAATAGGCTCGTGTCGATTGGTGCAAAAAATTATAAAAAATTGTAACTGTGGTGCGTCAAAAGTTGTTTTTGATATCTACATAGGTAATGAATCTTGGGTCTATGCTTATGATCCCGAAACCAAACAATAGTCAACGGTTTGAGTGTTCCAAGATGAGCCAAACGCCATTTGTGCAAAGAGCACGTTAAAGCAAATGGTCGCCTGTTTTTTTGGTATAAACGGACACTGTAGAAACTACCACAACTACGCACACCACTAGAGAATCGTAACACGGTTAATTCTGAATGGTGCAAAATCATTTGTTTGTCAGAAGTGCTTGAAAAAATAAGGAAGAACAACCGCCAACGTTAGTGAAACAACTGTTTTTGGAAGGTCAAAAGAACAATTTGACGGGTCATCCGCCGTACATGTTCCCAATGACTTCTATTTATTTCCAAACGTGAAGAGTAAATGTAGGAGTCAAAGTTTTCGACCCGTGAAGTACCCGTTGACAGTGATGGATTTACGCATAGGCCCGTGAGGCCCGGGCCTAGGGCGGCACGATTTGGAGGGCGGAAAAATTTTCCCAACGTTAACATTTCAGAGCTAAAATTTATACTGATTTTTTTTAAATCACCTCTGATGTATATAGAATTTTGTTTGTAAAAAAGGGCGGGGTATTAGACCGGGCCTAGGGCGGCAGTAAGCCGAAATCCGCCACTGCCCGTTGATGCGTTCAAAATGCACGTTTGAGAGATACCTCAATCAAAATGAAAATTATGATATAAAAATTGGTTTCAACGTATGCATAAATACATCGAACATCGCGGCGAATATTTCAAAACAATAAAATCATTTTGAAAGACACTTATTTGGTTTGTTTTTTTTTATTCCAGATACATAAATAGCAGCCCTCGTACGACCTGCCTTCTTTAATATTCTTTAAATTACGGCTAAATGACGGTTTTGACCCTGCTGGCCTCCTGGTACTGTCTGCACTTAATCACTGCTTTTGTTTTTATTTGAAAACATTTCAGTTTACAAAATTACACAGATTAATTAATATCAACGAATAAGTAATGTAAACTCTACTAAAACAATGAAAATTAGATGAATAAATAACTATGAAAAATTAATTATTTTCAATAAATGATTAGTACATGTCAAATATTTATTGTCTATCCTGTCAAATACTGTAAAAATGGTGACATTTATGCATTGTCTCTATTTTTTTTTTAATTAAGTAAAAAAGTTGAAAGTGAATTAAGCAGAAACATAGAAGTTCCTCAAATATTCATGGGTCTGTACAGAAATAATTTTATTATGTTTCATCAAAGCCTAAATTAATTCAGCTAAAAGGTAACACGACATGCATTGACTGTTAGGTGGTACGAAGTTCGCCGGGTCAGTTAGTTAAACATAAAACCAATATCTACATCCCGCCTCGAGTTTTATTAACTTAATTGTACATTCTCTGAATGCTCTTACAGTAAACATCGTGAAGGAACTCGGGATTCGTGCACGACATATCGACGGAATTGCCATTGTTACCATAGTACCTAGTATCGTTGGCTAATCGTGGGTGCATATGTACATCTGTCTATACTTTTGGTGATATGGTGACGATGTTTATGATATTACTGGACAAATTACACAAATTGATCCAACCCCAAAGTAAGCAAATTAAATGCTTATGATACGGGTGTTACACAACAATACTAACATAGACATAGAAAAACTTAAATAGATACCAGAATAAATTTAATTAACACCCAGAAATACAAATATCTATATTCATCACACAAATGTCTGTCCCTGTCGGGAATCGAACCCGAGACTCGCGGTTTCTATATGCGTTTAGGCGTGTTCGCTAGCCACTCGACCAACGAAGCGGTCAAAATTAAAGTTAATCAGGTTTTCACTACAAAATTGTTATTGATCAAATACAACTTTATCATATAACAATACGTATTTTGGAAAAATACCAGGAATTCTGATAAAATTTGCAAGAAACTTAAATACAACAATACTTTTAAGTGTTTATCTGTTATTAATATTTGAAGGTAAAGCCAAAAACCATTTCGGGAAATTATGATTAATTGTTTTTGACCTACACCTAAAACGAAGATCAAGTTTAAATGCTCATATCTTGATGTAGAGAGCATGTACGCACAGAGACTTTACAAAATAATATTTTAAAATGATAAGTCAGATAACAAGTTAGTATACTGTTCTTTTGATGATAAGAGACTACCATGGCCTGGGTGTTCTTTCTAAGATTCAACTTGCAAGTCAACCTCCCGTAACTTTCGGTCCGGAATACAACAATGTCAATGTGATCGCAGAAGTGCGAAAGCCAAACGAGAGCACTGCATAACCTGTAATTTTACAATCTTGATACAATATGAGCTGTATAAAAATATGTTAAACGGTGTTGTTAGGTACAATAAAAGTAATAATAATAATAATTTAGAAGAAAATGTTTATATCAGTCTACAGAAAGCCGCTATCCTTAATACCTGCAGAATTGTGAGGAAGTTCATGCAAACCGACGAAAACAATAGCCCAAATTAAATAAAACACTGCATTTACTTGGTCTTTAGACCCGTAAGTGTAGAAATACCAGCGCGAAGCTGAGAGAAATAAAGAAATAATAATAATAATAATAATAGCAATAAAGAATATTTTTTACAGTAGCTACCTGTATGTTTACCTGTTTGTACGTTTGTTAACGCATCACGTAAAACTCGTGGACCAATTTTGACCAGGTTTCCAATATCTGAGTGTAGGTACGTGTAGCCAATCCTATTGTGTGATACGCAAATTTCAGAGATCAAACTGCAGCTCCGTCAGTGATATGTATAATTACTCCAGGGTCTAGAGTTTAGTACTTCAGACTTCCATTCCTGTAGATCGGGTTCGAACCCCGTCACGTATCAATAAGTTTTATTTACGCATCGTCGGGAAATCCGGATTCGTGTATACTAATTCACTCTTTAGTTTAGCAAGTTTAGCTTAAACCTAGATAAGGGTTACTTTCTGCGTTGCCAAAGTCAGATGGCAATCGCTCTGTGTAAAAATTAGAGTCCTTGACAAATCACTTAGTCACTTAGATTTGAATGTTATCTGAATCTGAATCCCGTTTCTATATTGAAATGTATATCAATATAGAAACGGGATTTATTTATTTATCTTTTTGTATCATATATAAATATGTTATACAAAAGGCGAGCCTAATGAGACCAACAGAAAAAAATAAACAATAATGGCAGATACATAAAAAAATAAACAATATAATTAGAAACAAAATAAAATACAGAAAAAAAGGATACCATAACTTAAAAAAAACTAAAAATATATCTAGTTCCGTCCATGTAAAAAAATTAAAAAAATGACTATTTAGTTTGCTGAGTTGAAATAGTTGCCGGGATCTTAAGAAATAAATAATAATTAATAAATAAATAAATTTTCCTAAACAGATTGATCTAAATATTTCGTAGTTTCTTCAAAATGCAGAGTTTTGACACGAAGAGATATTAAAATAGTTTAAGAAGAGAAAATAATTTAACAGTGATTCAACTGTTTCTTGTATGTTTTGTTGCAATAATGAGTCAGCATTCCCAGAAGCGTGCCGATAACTCGGGCCAAGATTAAACATTCCTACCATCCAGATCACTTCCTTTTGCGGCCAGTACGATATTATTTTTAATAACACCATCTGGAAGATTTTTGATTACTAATTTCTACTAAATTTAGATGTAGGAGATAATTGCTACATTTCACGAAATAATAAGGTTAAGATAATATAACCGTTAATTTTTTTTTATTGTTCCATGATTACTTCTGTAATTCCCAATGCGTTTTTATGAGTGATGATTATATTTTAGATCCCATATAAGTTTTATGAGAATTGTTTTAATTAATATACCTACGATGTATATTTTGTAATTTTCTTTATTAGGTGCAGAAATGTTATTATATTCCCGTGTAATTCGTGCCCCTTCCCCTTTTCAACAGCAGACCTCGGCAACGACAATTTACATGACGATATTATTAAATAGATCACACCCACTTCATGACTAAGCTTTTAATTAATTAAAGGTGTGGTGTTTTTATACACTTTTAGGCTTTACGAGACAGAACACATGACGTTTTGATTAGGACGTTGGTTTTCATGACGGGTTCAATATAAAACATGCTGATATTTATATTAAATTGCTATTGCCTATTGCCTCTTTTAAATTGCTAATTAACAATCATCGAATTAATCATCATAGATCATAACTTTGCGGAGATACAAATTTAAAGAAAAATGTAATTATTATTTTGCAAACTCCTGACAAAAACAGCAGTGTTGTGATAACTACTCGACCAAGCAAGACACACAATTCACTCTCAACGGATATTTCGCCTCGCAACAACTCTTCTTCAAGGGAAATCTTTTTCGGCGGGAGTTTGCAAAAACAATGATATTTTTATTTTAATCATGTATATCTTATAACTTATGTTCACAGTGTTAGTTATTATCAACAAAATTCTTTTTTTTTTGCCTTAGCCTAGAAAAAAATGCAAATAATTAATATTATAAAAGCTAGCTGTGCTTGCGAATTCGTCCGCGTTTTTATTTCATTATTTTATTTTATACATTTCTAAAATAAAAGTAGCCTTAGACGCCGTTCCTTATTATATCAGCTGTCTGCCAGTGAAAGTCCCGTTAAAATCGGTCCAGCCGTTTCAGAGATTAGCGGGCACAAACAGGCAGACACACGGACAAAATATCTAAAAAATACTATTTTGGTATTTGTACCTAGTAAACATACATATGCATGTAGTAAAAAAGCGATTATTTTAATATTACATACAGACTAGAGATAGAGCTGATACGATATCATAAATCATTATTACATTGTAGAGTTGATATGAAGACACACTTTACAAGAATGCAAGTGCATGTGACACGTAGGAATACTTAAAAAGTATTTAGAAAACTTCAACCCTCATGAGGGTAGGATCCCCTGTGAAGTGGGTATTAGACACGGAAGTCTGGTGAACGCTTCCGCAAAAACTCCCCCTAAGTTGATACTGATACATTTCTACCTTTAAACATATACGACTAACTCCACCGATTACCCGTGAGCCTGGAGTTCGATTCTCGTTAGAAATCAAATGAAAATTATTTATTTGCCGAATATGTGTGTACAAAGTTACAAAACAAAAGTTTTTAATTATACCAACATATTTTACCACGATGTAGTGTGCAAATATGTTAACACTTAATTTATATTTATTTATTTATTATAATACTATGTATATATTATATAGTAATATTAATTTTATCACTACATAGTATAAAAAAAAGTCGCTTTCTATACCCCTGTATCCCTGCATGCATGCTTACATCTTTAAAACTTCGTAACTGATTTTGACGCGGCTTTCTTAAATAGATACAGTGATATATACCTATATATTAGATATATAGGTACATTAAAAAGGTACCTTCACGCTTTTTATACTCGTAGGGAAAGGCATAGGTGTGTTAACATACCCACGAGTCGTAAGTCCACTAGATATACTAGAACACCCACGATTAGCCAAGGTACTAGGACCTTGACGTAATAGGTGGCAAGCATATTGCCACTTCGGGCACATTCCAATCTCGGGCAATGTAATGCTTGCTGAGATAAATCTGAAAGTTTAGATGTAGGTATGTGTTCGAAATAACGCCCATAAATGAAGGTCCATTTAAAATACATAAAGTTCGTAATTATGTTTAAACAATGCTCAGTCATTAGTGGCCATCGCGTCGGCCAGTGGAAGTATTGTAATTAGATATGGTCATACTTATTTTGTACAAACGGGGCCATAGACATTTTGATATTCTTAGTCGTAATGTGTTCATTGTTTTCCACAACATCTTCACGATTAACTTGATCATTTATTTCGTTTCCTTAATCATTTAACCTAACCTAAAACTAAAACTGCATGAACCAAGTTCATTACAATGTCGTCAATTCAATTTAAGAAGTACAAAAATTTTTTTAAAACAAACAAATTCACTAAAATCATGGAAAAAATAAACTTTTAATTTTAAACTTTTTCTATCTATCAACTTATAACGTCACAACACAATAGGACTGCAACTGACAGGACCGCCTTTGTGTGAAGCTTAAAAATTAAGAATAACTAAAAGTACGCAATAAAGTACCTATTCATTCATTCATTCATCCATCCTGCTGGATTTAGACCTCCCCTAATCGACGCCACTCCACCCGGTCCTGTGCCTTCTGAATCCAGCTGTTTCCCGCCACCTTCTTCAGGTCATCAGTCCATCTGGTAGGAGGGCGGCCTATACTCTTTTTGCCGATTCATGATCGCCAATTGAGGACCTTTCTTCCCCAACGGTTGCCGGTCCTTCGAGCTTCGTGGCCTGCCCATTACCACTTCAGCTTGCATTCATTCGTACCAGAATAATTTTTTTTTAAATTATTGTTAAAAAATTAAAAGTATTTTTACAATAAGTTTTGCCCGAGACATCCGCGTAGAATCCGTAAGAATGTTTATTCGCTTTTTTAAGTTGATTAGATCAAGAAATGACGTTGCCCCATACAAACAATGCCTTAATTTGTCAGCCTCTTTGGAAGAGGGGGAAGAGAATTTCTAAAGATCATTTATTATTGATGCCTAATTTATACAAAGAACACACACTTCGTGTTTCTGGTCTCTAAAATTAGCGGTTTAGTTCATGCTTGGATCCGTCAGAAGTTCAGAACAAAGCGTTTTGTATGTCTTGATAAAAGATCTATTAACACCCGTGGAACCATCAATATTTGCGTGACTTGGAATATGATAAATTTAATTCGAAGTATAATGAAAGCACGCAGGCTTATTTACAAACATTTCAGCTCAATACAGTCTGATTGATGATAGTCTGTGGTACCACACAGTGCCTGACTCGATTTTTTATCTGTATAGCACACGTAAAGGTATTTTAATAGCTACGGCCAATACAATGGTTTCTCTATTATCCTATTGAGTTTTCATGAAAGTTAATGGGTGGTTAAAATAACAATACCATTAAAAAACACTTTTAAACAAGCGCCACCGAAAAATACAACTCATCATGGCAGGTTCATTTGTATAAATTGATGAGATTGTTTTTTTTATAGACTTTCTAGGTTCGATAAGAAAACTATTTGTTATCTGTGCTGGTTTTTTTAACTTTCCCACCAAAAAAGAGCTTTATAAAACAACATATTATCATATTATCTTCTGTATCATAAACTTGGATCGCTAAATGTGTTTCTAAGCGCAAAAATCGATAGAAAACTACGAGGATGGTTCTTACGAAGAGAAAATTTTTAAAAATTGCTTGAAAAAGTCTTAAAACGACACTTTTATATATTCCAATACAAACAACATCTATCTCATTTTCCTAGGGCCGCCCATTCACTCGCATAACGCTTTGATAAGACTTTGTCAAGTTTATAAAACTGACAGCAAGTTGGTAGTTTATAAGTAAGTATGTATGGATATTTGTTACTCTTGTACGAATAACTACTGAACGGATTTGTGTGAAACTTCACAGTAAGATAGCTGATACATGAAAATAACACATGAGCTACTTTTTAACCGATTACATTAAAAAGAGGGTATGTTTTTACGCAACGGGTATTAAACGTCGAAAAAGATCTTCTCTTTGAAAGTTATCTATTTTATTAAAATGATTCACGCAGGCGAATCCGCGTGCGGAAAGCTAGTTAATCGATATTTTGTATGCATTGTATCCGAAATGATATCTGATCATACTGGAAGACATCCGAGTATTGTCATATAACAGAAGTATCGTTTACTTGATGCTTGATCGCCTGTCATGGAGTACTGAATTGTAGATTGGCTGACGGAGAATCTCTATTGTCTATGCCAATTCGGCCGGAACATCCGATGTCAATAATAAACGATACAATTAAAAACATTACAGATTTACAGCCGCCATTTAAGATGCTAATAACGGGAGTTTGACGGTAGTTTTTATTGAATAGTTTTCGGAAGTATTAATAAAAAGAAGCTTGTCACAAAAACTGATCATGGATTTTATTACCCTAACTTTTAATTATTCAAACCATTTGGATAATAATTATAATTAGTTTACAGTACCTATAGTTTACCTATTCCTGTCACAATAGCGTCAGTGCTCGCTATTGTCGTGTTCTGGTTTGGAGGGTAGGGTAGCCGGTAAACTTACTCCTGCAAGTTTACCATCCCAGTCTCAGGTTGGCAACGCACCATTTCCACCTTTGGTGTCTATAAGCGTGTATTTCTTACCATCAGGAAATCCGTCTGCTTGTTTGCCTTCCATTATCATAAAAAATAATAATAATAATAAGAAATGCTATCTATATAAACTTTGTTTTTCATATTTAACAAAACTGAAATTGGTATAATACAGCGAACAGGCACACGGGTCTCCTGATCGGAACACGACAATATCATTATGGCGGCAGGAATAGGTAAGACTGTGGATCCCAACCCGGGCGAGTTCTACCATCAGTGGTGATGTTTAATATTGTAGATGGGTCTTTGCTAGGAGTATAATCTTTAAATAGTACCTTTTGTTTGATGGTTATTATATAGTTGATATTCGCTTTACCGTAAACTTGAATTATTTTGACAATTTTTATCAAATGGCTCTACAAAGGATAGAAATTACTAAATTCGGTTGTATATTATTACCACCCTTAGGCGGACCTAAATGAAACATGGAATCAGAGAGAAAGAAACGTCTCATACCTCGGGATATAGACAAATATGTGACCTGAGGATTTCTTTTTTAATGCCCTAATTATGAATGCCATTGTTCTGCTCGTCGTAGTCGAAAAATGGCAATTTAGCTAATTTGGTCCATTACTTTTGAATGTGACGAAGCAAAATTACTAGATTGTTATTTATATTTTAATCACATGTGCCCTTCTGATCGCAAAACCTAATATTTTTTTTGAGTTTATTCATTTTCAACTTTTAACTATAAATTAATGTTATGAAGGGAACTATGTGAAGTGAACACGCGATAGACAAAAACTATTTGAATTCAGTCCACTCAAATAATCGTAGATCTAGCGTTCATTGACCCAGTCTAGCCTATTACCTATATGTCATTAAATACCCAATGTCACGCAAGTACATTGGTGTCTGGTCTATCTAAATATATATAATATTATTAATATTGGTATCTATCTGTGCCTGTGACTTTTTTCGTTTAATTTAACCAAACAATCCTAAGTTACTCCTTATTACATATAAGCTGCCTTCCAGTAAATCTCCGGTCAAAATCGGTCCAGCCGTTTCAGAAATTAGTGGGAACAGACAGACAGACGGAGGGACGGAGCGAGGGACGGACTATCTCACTCTTTCTATCTCTCTGCTAATATACCCGCAATTTTCTCTCTCAAGCGAAAGACGGTTGGAAGAATTACCTCCTTAGCTTGCAATACTTCTATGGTCTAATTAGTCCACAACTTTTAGCGGAAACACCAGCTATATCCAACTCCGCTTCAGTTTACAGATATACCTTATCTAACCTGGGTAATTAATTAAAATTAAAATTTTATTATATCCATTTGTTGGAACATTAACATTTTATTACTAAGACTACCTGAGACGGCGAACTTTGTACTGCCAACATATACATCTAATAACAATTTGTGCGAGGAAAAAGATTTTTTTTTCATGTTCCTTGAAAGTTTCCTAGTTTTCTTTCCGTAAGAACCTTCAAATGATATCAGAGTCGACTACCTAATCTAGGGGATTTGACAAAGACGCCAATTTTTTTACAGATTTACTGGCAACTTATCTCGGAAACTCAGGAGAGAAAGCTCCATCCTAATACTAACTCGAGTACCTACCCGATTTCAGGTTTTATATGTAATTACTAACTTTTCTGGTTTACATCACATAATTTTGAGATACCAAGTGAATATGTCCTGAACGTCTGTCGATTTAAGACTAGCAGCATACTCTCGGTACCTATTGAATTTCATGGCAATTTGTTCACTTAAAAAAAACTAATTTAACTTTATGAATATAAAATTAAGTTCAAGTCAGATTTTTGCAGTTTTACTATGTTTCAATTATTTACTCATATTATCAATTGTTCGACTTATTTTAACGTAATACCAGAGTATCATAACGGGTTTATTAATCACATTTTTTTAAATTTAATTTTCTATGATATAGTTTATCATATTTACTATAAGTATCAATGAAATGCCGTTTTTCGAATCGATATCGATCGATAACCTTAAAGTTTGTAACGCACTACTACCATCATTTCTTACTTATAAAACGCATATTTGCCCTAAACTGTTATAAAAAAATATGAATCCTATTATAGTAAAAAAATATTTGTCAACAGAGGGAATGCATCTCAGTTCATATCGGTCAAGCTGGAGTCCAGATCGGAAATGCCTGCTGGGAGCTGTACTGCCTGGAGCATGGCATCCAGCCGGACGGTCAGATGCCGTCGGATAAGACCCTGGGTGGTGGAGACGACTCCTTCAACACATTCTTCAGCGAGACTGGCGCGGGGAAGCATGTTCCCAGGGCTGTTTTCGTTGATCTTGAACCTACTGTAGTTGGTAAGTTTTCAAGTACAAAAAACAACATATTATGCTCATCTACCTTGTAGACATAATAATAATATGATCATTTATTGTTGAAAATAGGGTAGTTACTATGTTATGACTTTGATAAGAAGTCCTATTTTAACATTTTGGTGGCATGCAATATTACAAAAATATATGTCTGATTTTTTGAATTATTATTGTTTTATAATTGTTACAATTATTTATCTATTACTTATATTATACTAGCAGTGCCCGCGTCGTCATCCGCATTTTGTTTAATTATTTTGTATTATTTATTTCTAAGATATAAGTAGCCTAAGCTACTCCTTATTACATTAGCTTTCTGCAAGTGAAAACCCTGTCATAATCAGTCCAGATATTAGCAGGTACAAACAGACTGACAGACAGACAAAAATTCTAAAAAATATTATTTTGATATATTTACCTTGTAAAAATATGCATATTGCATTTAGTGTAAAGTGGTTATTTTAGTAACAAACACTCCAATTTTATTTATGTGTATAGATGAACAAAAAAAAGTTCATTTATTCTTGTTTGCTTACCAATAAATAAACATAGATTTTTTGAACGTTATATGTATATTCTCTTATAACTATTTCCAAGCTGGCCAATCTGAAGTCTTCCGATTCTGTCGGGGCATCGAACCTGCTCTGAGAAGTGCCCCGTTATTATGGCTGGCAACGTGTCATTATGTTCATTATTCCAAAATAGATTATGAATAACTACTTCAATTATCTAAATGTGTTTATTTTTAAATTATAATACTTGGTCTTTTGATGCGTTGAGTGATCAAGAGCATGCAATTATTAAAAAAAACATCCAAGTGGAAGACGGACTCGTGAAACAATGGTTCCGTACCGTCTATAAAAAAGGAAAAAAATATGTTTGACGTATATATGGAAGCCGCCTTCATATTTATCTACATAAATATTACTGGACAAATTACACACATAGATCTAACCCCAAAGTAAAATAACGATACTAATACATAGAAATACTTAAATAGATACCTTCTACCAACCCATGGCTCTACCAACCATCTTGGTTATAAGAGCCGAATCGTGAGAGATGCACAAGGTATGCTCTTAG
Source organism: Lasaia peninsularis (assembly GCA_018236625.1). Lineage (NCBI taxonomy): Eukaryota > Metazoa > Arthropoda > Insecta > Lepidoptera > Riodinidae > Lasaia > Lasaia peninsularis. The sequence continues at coordinate 14,839 of DVZL01000655.1, forward strand.
ACTCTCTTCCTTGTGCACTTCTTGGCTCTCTACATGTTATTTCTCTCTTAACCTGTGCCCCTAATGCCACCTCTCCCCTGAAGGGGCGGACTGCACGCAAAAGGTGCTCTCTCGCCGGTTCCTCCTCTTCTTCTACTCCAGGGATATCCTCATCTCATGCCATGCATGCACGAACTCTCTAAATGCCATGAAGCTCCTTCCATCACCGACTAGATCCAGGTAGTAAACAGGTCCCTCCTCCCCGTCACTTCTGTGGATGGTCTGCAGAAGGCAGCCCCTGATGTCCTCGTACAACCAATACTCCCAGAGAATCCATGTCTGTCCCCGTCGGGAATCGAACCCAAGCCTTGCGGTTAGGCGTGAGCGCTAGCCAGCCATTTCAAGCTTATATCTGTTATTAAATTAATATTAAGCATAACACATTTATTGTAAGGGGAACTTATTAAGTATTCATTATACTCTGTTTTTTTTTTTGGAGTCTCGGTGGCCTAGTAGTACGCGCAGAAGACTTTCATTTCGGTAGTCCAAGTTTGAACACCGTCTTTACCAATGGGTTTTTCTAACTTAAGTGCATTTTCTAAGTGCTCTTATGGTGAAGAAAAACACCCGAGATGAGGAAACCTGTGCCTGATATGGCGAAGGACTTGCCACCTGTCACATCATGGGACCTAATATCGTCGGTTAATCGTAAATGCATAAGTACTCTCTGACTGTTCTTTCGAGGACGATTTTTTTCTATCTTCTACTATTTGACGCCATAGTGGCAACAGATATTCATCATCTGTCTAGTTAAGAACCAACCGTGACCTATAAACACCATTACTTAGACCACGGCGTTAAGCCTAATGTATAAATCCATGGGCTAAATATTAAGAGTTCTATAAAGAGCTGCCAGTTGAGAGGATAGATGTTCTGCATAGTGGGCCCGAATCAACTCAAAGAAAAACTATCTTAACGAATAAAATATAGATTGCATTGATAAAAGAGGTGAGCAATGACGTACCTATTAAGGCCGAGTCGATTGAGACGCAATGTAAAAATGCACAGCGACATCTATTTTCAGATTAGACACTACATTTTAATCTATAAAAATAAATAAAATTGGAGTGCCTATATTTAATATTAAAATAAACGCTTTTTACGTACCAGTCACTTATACCGAAATAGTTTTTTTTGTCTGTCTATCTGTTTGTACCTACTAATCTCTGGAACAGCTGCACCGATTTTGACGGGACTTTCACTGGCAGACAGCTGATACTTTTATTTAAAAATATTGTTTAAGCGGACGCGGCAAACGATTTAGCGAGCCCAGCTAGTCCTATATCTGATTACTTTTATGATTTTTTGATTAATTATTCACCTAAACCTACAAGTTTATCTCGGTCCTAAAATTCTTATCACGAATCAAATCCAAATTTCATTCACCTTTTATGGATAGTGTATGCCGACCAATAAGACACACTTATACAGTCCAATACAAGTGAAAGATACAATGGAGTTGTGCCAAGTGCCGACGATTGAATTGAATAGAAATTTAACGCACTTGTTTCATTCATAATAGTTGTGGAAGCGTGAATGATTAATCCGTTTTATCGTCTGGTATGCGATTTGCATGCGGCTAGGAATTCGAGCGACACACTCCAGTGGCTTCCGCGGTCACAGTCTTGGTGTCTAGTTTTACTACCACCATAGTACTTACCACCATAGTACTTACCACCATACCACTCAGTATTGTTGTTATGTTTTTAGCACTTTTCCTGCACTTTGGAATAAAAAGTATTCTTTAAGACCTTCAAAATTCTCATGGGTTTTCTGGCTTAGATCGTTAATTAGTGGTCCACCTATGATTTTATTCTTAGAATGATTGGGTCTGGCTTTTCTTTTGGGTTACTAAAGTCAGATAATAGTCGTAAAAACATGCACATTTGATAAATCCCCTGCATTATTAGAGTCCTCGATATAATCTATAGAAATAAATAAAATCGGAGTTTCTGTATGTAATATTAAAATAACCACTTTTTACTAAATGCAAATATGTTTACAAGGTAGGTAAATATACCAAAATAATATTTTATAGAATTATTGTTTATCTGTCTGTCTGTACTCGCTAATCTCTGAATTGGCTAGACCGATTTTGACGGGACTTTTACTGACAGATAGCTGATTTAATAAGGAACGGCTTAGGCTACTTTTATTTTATAACTATATTTTAGAAATGAATAAAATAAAATAATTAAAAAAAAACGCGGACAAGTCGCGGGCAGAGCTAGTAATATATAAAAGGGGTGAGCCAGAACGGGGTAGAAGTTATAGATATCTGTGAAATAAAAAACCCTTTCTTACAATTGAGTAAAAAAATAATCATTAGCATCGAAGGGCCAGAGAATTTTATTAGCGAAAGCAGTCAATTGGTATCTCTTATTACGAGATGCACTCATCGCTTCAGAGGCCTAATTGTTCCAATACACTCTTAAAAATTCCTGAAGCGACAGCTGCTAACCATTTGCTAGCAGATGTTTGCATAAGGATAGTAATTGTGTTCAGCATTGTTTTAAATCATAAATGAAATAATAATTATTATTTTCTGTTTATTTTTCTATTTCCTCTATTATACCTATGTCGTCATCTCGGCATAACCTTATTCCGTATTAGTGCCTAGATAGCATTTGTATACTTAAACAAAAAATTAAATTTAGTAATAATAAATAATAAATTAATTGCTACATATATTACGTGATTGACATAAACTGTCATGACTTTTTTAATTGGTTACAGTTTAAAAAGAAATAAACACTAAATGTTAAGTGAAGGTCATGACAACATATTTCTGAATGCATCTAAATCGGTTAAGTTTTTTTCTGAGATTAGCGTGCACAAACCTACAAACTAAGAGACATACAGATAAAGTAAAAAACATTGTTTTGGGTTCTTTTGTGTATGTAAAGCCCGCTCATTAAGTTTTTTTAATAAATTTTCCATTTACAGACAGCGATCAGTTGCAGTCTTATTACCTATACTTATGTATAGATACTTATTTTTCTTATATTATCGAGTTCAAGTAATATTCATTTGTTTGTGATTTGTTTTAATGAATTTTGGAGTTAATTTTAAGTTGTAGTTCACTTATGTGAAATTATTTTATTTCATACATGTCTAAAATAGAATTCTAAAATAAAAGCTTAAGCCATCTTTATCATAATTTGTTGTTTGCCAGTGAAAGTCTCGTCAAAATCGGTTTAGCCATTTCAGAGATTAGCGGGTAGAAACAGACAGACAAAAATTCTAAAAAAAATACTCGTGGTAAGTAAAACGGTTACTTTAATATTACATACAGACACTCCAATTTTATTTGTTTGTCTAGACAGATGATGAACAATATATAAATAATTTTATATTTATGCCAAATTTAATTTCATTGCGAGGACCGAGAACAAAAAATAAACTAAAAATAAATAATTGAAATTGTGCAATTTAAATAAAATTACCTAATTATTATTTCATTTAATTGCTCACTTTCTTTTATTTATTTGCTTTTTTTCAATTTGTTCTTGTATAAAAGCGAAAAACTCTAATAGGCCAAAAAAATATGGTCAACACGTTGTATTGATATAGCGACTTTTGACGGCAAAACCTGTGAGGGTATGTTAGTAATAATAATTTTATTTTCAGACGAAGTCCGTACCGGTACATATCGTCAGTTGTTTCATCCGGAACAGCTCATCACTGGCAAGGAAGATGCCGCAAACAATTACGCACGCGGTCATTACACCATCGGCAAGGAGATCGTCGACGTCGTCCTCGACAGGATCAGGAAACTCGCCGACCAGTGCACCGGACTGCAGGTGAGACACTCCTCAAGTTTCGCTACGTCATTTTTGAGTTACCTACCCTGAAGAATAGAACAGGCCATAGTATATGTGAATAAATTATTACAATGACATTGACAACCGGATCGGAACGCAGCCAATCCCTATCCGGTAAAAACCTACTTAGGATACATATATATTTTTTCTTTTTTTGCTACAATAATACTTAAAAAACCTTATTACTTATGTACATCACATATAAGAAATTGGTTCGAGGAGTAATCCCAATCTTTTTTATAAGCTACATTCAGCAAATAACTTTTTTGTACAAAATTTGATACAATTTTTGAATTTATCGATTGGTAGACTTTTATCTGATCGGGAAGCTTAGTATTAGCCTATAACTACATTTCAGTTTCAATCATCTCCAAAGAAATAAACGTAGCTAAAAACTTTCTCACTTACACTATAACTGGAACAAAGTGGTTATATATCTCACGACAACTAGAATAGTCAGCGCCGCAGCCCTACCGTTCTTGCTGCAATAACATCTGATACTTTAATTGTGCCACCCTATTTTTTAAGACAGAACCGATAAGTTACGAAAGCTTTTCTTCCTTCCCCTCTAGGATTCTATTTTTAATTATCTACGAGTGGTTTTTATATAAAAACTACTAAGCTACTTCAAAGCGAAACGCTGCCCTATAGCGCTCGACTCGCTTTGCACAACTCGGTGCATATGCCAACGTTACTTTATGGAAGTGAGAGTTGGACATGTCAAAAGCAGCATAAAAGTAGGATAAATGCAGTTGTAATGCGTGCGCTCCGCAATATTTATGGAATAACGCTAGCAGACGGCATTCGTAATAGTGTAATCAAAGAAAGAGTTGGATTGAATGAAAATGTCGGTGTAAAAATGAGAGAGCATGCCCCGATGGTTCGGTCATGTAGGAGGAATTAAAGATGAAAGATTGATAAAACAGATATGCAATGCGAAAGTGGATGGATGCAGATATCCGGGGAGATTTCGGTTGATATTCCACAGCCAAATAACTCGAATACTATCAGAGGGTGGTGTCAAAAGTCTCTGCAACCGGCGTGTGTGTATGAAGAGATTAATGAACGCGGAGTAAGATAGGCAAGTGTGCAGGCATCGTGAGACTTGGCACTCGGTGCTCTGATGATATATATATAAAAATGTGTGAAGATGAAGTATGTATGTAGGTACTGGTGATAAATATCCCATACATAAAACTTCTTTTTTTTCCGTTTTTTTACATAATGGTACAAGAGTCCGACTCGCACTAGGCCGGTTTTGTTTGTTTATTAATGGCGATGTAATGTTCAAAGTTTTTTAATGACCAAAGATTATTTATAACTCCTCCAAAAATAATGATGTGAACAACCAAAAACTATTCTGCGATAAAATAAGTCCCAAATTATATGTAAATTACTAAATTGTTACAAAAAAAAGCCATTGTACCTAAATGTAAATTAGCCTCCTGATTGCTAACACGCGACCTGTCGCCTATCACCGGATATTTTGTACTTGGAAGTAAATTGTACTCGTACTGGTAACTTTTTAAGGTATCGCAAAAATGGGACCCTATTACTAAGACTCAGCTGTCCGGCTGTCTGTTTATCTGTCAGTTTGATACCAGGCTGTATCTCGTGAGTTACGATAGCTAGATAGTTAAAATTTTCATATATGATGTATTTCTGTTGCCGCTATAAGAACAAACGGACTCAGACTAGGTCGATTTTTTTACTTCGGATGAAAACAAAAGCAAAACCTTGGTACTTGACGTTTTAACCAAGTTCCATTGGTCGTGGTCACAAGCAGACTGTGGCTGCGAAGCCTGCTCCTACTGTCCGAGGGGTGTATTACCACCGACCCTCATGTTATGTTGCTTATAGGAATGTTGAATCAACCTAATTTTTTATTTTCAGGGCTTCCTGGTGTTCCACTCGTTCGGCGGAGGCACTGGATCAGGGTTCACGTCGCTACTGATGGAGCGCCTCTCCGTCGACTATGGGAAGAAGTCCAAGCTCGAGTTCTCTATCTACCCAGCACCACAGGTAAATTAAATATTTTTGATTACCAGCGTTTTCGGTAAAACTCTATACCTTTGAATATTATACGTCTAACAAAGACTTGCCCCGAATAACTTGTATAAAATGTATTGCTAACTCATACTAACATGTATCTTTCTGCGAGTTTTGTGGAGTCGACAAATCAAAACAAGCTGGCTTTATGAGATGGATGGTTTAATATTGAGGACAGATATCTGTGTGAAGAGTGTAATCTCCTATAGCTTCCAGTGTAATTATTTTACAAATCCATCAAATTATAACACAATCTTATTATCTGAACTTTTTTGTTTAAAATTATCAATATGCATAAAAAATAAGCGCAAAACTCGTACGGCTCGAACGGCTGAAGCGATTGTACCTTATTTTTTATTGTGTTTGATAAAGTCAGAGGAAAAGAAAAACTAGGAAAATTTAAAAAACATAGAAAAAAAACACTTTTTTCCATAGAAACTGTTATTTCATTTCAATGTTTCATTTAATGTCGGGTTCATACGAAGTTTGCCGAATCATATAATATTTTATACACTTTTTTATTAGACCACTTCAAGACATAATTTTACACTCTTTTCCATGGGCAGGTATCGACAGCGGTGGTGGAGCCCTACAACTCGATCTTAACCACACACACGACGCTGGAGCACTCGGACTGCGCCTTCATGGTGGACAATGAGGCCATCTATGACATCTGCCGCAGAAACCTAGACATCGAGCGGCCCACCTACACCAACCTCAACAGACTTATCGGACAGGTGTTTATTTTTTAAGAAGCCAAATTGACAATTGAGTCGTGAAATACGATTAAAAGCCATAATTATAAGCAAAAACGGATAAAAAAGTAGGAGTTGGTTTAATTACCGACGGAGGAATCGACAATGAACTCGGGTCGCCCTAGAATCTCGGATATACAGGTATCTATCCCATGAA
>DVZL01000656.1:0-21657 GCA_018236625.1 Lasaia peninsularis
GACTTATTGTCTCAATGACAAAATGTATGCATCCAATGTCTATCCAATAAATAAAATTGAAATGTCTGTAAAATTAATAGTTTGTATATATACCTATATCAAAATAACAAAATTTTTTTTTAATTTTGACCGTCTGTCTGTTTGTTCTGGACTAATTTTTACGGGACTTTCAGTGGCAAGTAGCCGATGTAAAAAAGAGTAACTTAGGTGACTTTTATTTAATTGAATTTTAACACACACTCTAAAGGTGGTAAAAGTGCTACTTGAAAAGAGATGCTTCAAACCAAGAAGTTGTATTATATAACTTAAGCAGGTAGCTTATGGTGATGTTACACAACTGTCATGTCGTCGATCTAGCAAATTGGGTCATAAAAAACCTTATCAATCTGAAACTTAAAACTATGTAGTCCAAAAATAGTTAGAAAAATAACAATCAGATCATTTAGGTAAAAATTGATCTAGAATAAAGAATGTAAGGATACAAATGTTAGCGAAACTTATAAAAGGTTCCTAGACACGTTCCATATAACACCACCAAACAGTAATATTTTAATATGTTACGAGAAATATTATCTCTTACTAAAATTGTATTAGGAATAAAGTGCTAATTCAAAAACTGCAAAACTGAATTTCCTGTGACTACTATGTGGTATTTTGTGTTTTAAAATGTTTAATTAAGAAACATGTGATCCATAATATAAAATAATGATGAACTCTTATCTTCCTAGCACCCTAGCTGCAACAGCATGGTAAATTACCATGTTTCCGAGGTCAAGAATTTTAAATATTTTATTTTATTCTTTATTTTGTCACTTTCATTAATATACCCCCTGAAAATTTAAGCCTGTATATGAATATGATGGTTAACAACAATGACAACGAAAAAAAAATTTAAAAGTTCAGCAAATAATATTAGTAACCAAGTTGGTTTATTCAATAAAATAATTTTGATGATATTTTTATGACATTATAGATGCAGTTATGTTTATTATAATCAGCTCTTAATGGTTATAGCACATTACCATTAAGAACATTATGAAGTCATCAACCTAGCTACGCTATTTACCAAATTGCAGACATTCTTTTTCCACCTTCCGGACAAAAAGTGTCTACTTTTCTCCCGCTGCGGTAAACAAAATTGCCACATTTCGACTCCAATGAGCAGAAACACAATATTCACTCTTATGATAATAAAATGGAAAACCTCAGATCACATGATCGTCAACCTCCGCTCGGTCGACAATTGCATTATGTCAACAAGATTTTTTTATTTTATTGTCCTAAAGATGAAATGTAATATTTTTAAGAAATTTAACTGGACAAGTGAGTAGTTAGGCTGATGAAGTCTTTATTTTCTTAATCCAAACAATCTATAATTAGTTTATTTATACTGTGATTATTTGGTAATAAAGTTATTCAATTTAAATTAATACCGTTACTATCCATTTTGTTTATTATTTTACCAAGTATATTGTGTTATATCATACCAAAATTTATTTGAATTATTGTATATATCCTAATTCTTCTCTATGCGTTACATAATCTATAAATGCAGTATGATTTGTCATTTGTGATATCTATTTAACTTATTTTGATTCATATTCATATTTATTATTTTAAAACAATTAATAAATATGTATGCATAATGCAATTAATATAATAAAAAAAATCTAAATTAATTATCCACAAAAAACACACATTTAAAAATCTTGGAAGGAAATAAATTTTGATTTTTGATGAAGAATTTGCTCATATTCTTTAATGAGCTAGATCTATATCAACAACATAAAATGGCAAATCTGTGATGCTTCTACAGATGAGGTGTCTGAATATTTTTCTATCCTTCATATTAATCCAAGTGTCACTAAAAACATTGTAAATTTTCTTTTAAAGGGTTATAAACTCTTTTATTTTGTTTTTTTTTTTTTGGTGTTTTTTAAATATTTATTCAGTCTCACGCCGGTATTTTTATAAAAGTTTTCCTTAAATCGGCCACTACTGATCTGTATGCAATTTTAACTACCTAATTCATTAACGAATGGTTTTAATCGTTTTAAAAGGAAGCACAACTAATTATAAAAATTATTAATTTTATCAACAAATAAAATATTTTTTGAATACCAAGTTTTGAACCTACAATGAATGGGTTACTGGTAAAAATTAGTATTAAATTGTATATGTTTGAATGTGTTTTGTAATTAATTTCAATGTTTTCACCGTATTATGTATTTGTGTCGGTACTGAAATATTTTCACAAGGCAACGCAAGATGAACGAAATCTAGTGTAAGAGTTGTGTTATCGACCTCATTATAAGTTTTTTTTTGAGGTCTTCAAATATACTCCAATGTACTGTATATATTGTATGTACTTTCAAGGATTGAATTTCTTTACGACTTTTCCCACAACAATTATTTTAAGAAAAACAAGTATTTTAAGAAAGAATGAAATTATTTTCTATAACTTAAAAGAGTGTCTCTACCTTGAATCCTACCTTTCCAATCAGCGGATTAGGTTAATTAAACTGAAAAAAATTGTGTACAGCTTCATTAATCCTAGATAATTCTTATTGCTAATTGCTTCAATAATAAAGTGTATCAATTTTTATATAACTAATATTTCATGATTTATTGGTTTTTGAGTCGTCAACCTATGTCACTATATCTTTAACGCGGACGATGTCTACATCAAGTTTTTTACACAACACACAAACAGTTAAAATTAAAATCTACAGTTGGCCGTATAATTTGAATGAAGAGTACAAGGTAAAATAGTGATACTCAATTTTTAACAACATTCTATAACTATATTTTATATCCTTTTCCTTATATATGATATTATAACTTAAAAATGAAAATTCGTATAGTGAGATCTATTGATCAATGGACGTTGATATTTAAAAGGCTAAGAATACAACTTAAAATAATACAATTTCGTTATAAATTCTCCTTATTTTTAAACTCAAAATATAAAAAAAAAAGATTAAATATTTAAAACAACATAATTTTCATAATAATTTCGAGTGGTAGTTTTGAATATTTGCAGAAACTTTATATTTGAAAAAATGAAGCTACCCATGTCTGTTCCTTTACTTCCTTAGTTACAAAAATCGCGCAAAATTTAACGAGTATACGATATTTATTTATACTTTTTTATAACGATGACAGTTTTTTAAGTTATTAGTAATAATAATAATAATATTCTTAATTCTTCAAAGAGTATTCCTAAATTAGAAATGCTTTTTTTAAAAAGTAATCAATTATTTCACTGTGAGATCACTAGAGTGATAAAATATAGTATATGAAAACTTCTAGCATGCGTTATAATAAATTTAGGCTTAGCAAAGTTTTAAAGAAAATATTTTAAAGCTTTTAATATAAGTATTTCCAATTTTGGGTCAATTAATAAAGAAATAATATGAATTCAAATAATGTTACTTGAAATAATAATAATATTTTTGAGATGTTTTCATCCTAAGTACACCAAGTATAGAAATTAGTATTAATTTTATTCAAAAGAGACCAACCGAGACGAATAAAATTCTTCATTAAACTACGTCTACAAAATATTTGGCACAACATTTCATAGATGAACATGAATTTATCTCTTCTTTCAACATTTTGTCACCAAAAAGTCAGTCATTTCCAGTCAATTTTAAATATACATATCTAAAAGCTACACACATTTAATAATCATTAGAGACAAAATTATAGAAAAGAATCACAATACTGGTTTACTATTTACAAAATCCACATACTTATTCTAACGTTATATTTCACTCACAAATATACATAAATATAAAAATCTAACTATAACTAATCGTCTTAATACAACAATGACGTGAACACTCCATCGGCCTCGCACACCGTGAAATGCAGCCACCGTCACAAGTTAAATCTCCGTCGGTGCGCACAAATCCGTTGTGCGTGTATTAATCTTTGGAATCACTAGTGCCGTCGGAACGGAATCTGAGCTGGCCTATCATGAATAGGGAGTCGACGTTTCAGACGGATATTTCGTAGTTGCAGTCGTACACGGACGCCCGGTCGGGCGGGTCGGGGGGCGGGGCGCGTTCCAGCTGGTCCTGCACCTCGAGCGCGCGAATAAAGGACAGCGGGCGCGCGGGACGCGGCGGCGGCGCTGCGTGCGGCACGGGGTGCGGCGGCGGCAGGCGGCGGCGTGCCAGTGGGGAGTGCGCGGCGGGCCGCTCGGCCCATAGATACGTGCCGCGCTGCGGGCTGGCGGCCAGCTCACGCACGTCGTCGGGCGCGGGCCGCTCGTGCAGCAGCTCGCCCTCGGACAGGAAGCGGCGCTGCGGGGAGGTCCGCACCCCGATGAAGTCGGGCCGGCGCGGCTGCGTCGGCGTGCCCGGGTTCGACCTGCGATTCGGCGCGGCGCTCACGTCAGGGGTTTAATCGGGCGAGTTCGTCCGAGCGCTCACTATCGTTATCGTACGGCCTACGGACAGAAGGAGACGGGAGATGCGGGGTGAAGCGTCGAGCCGCCCCTCGACTCGCGTTCAGAACTCGGTTGCTACCGTCGCGTCATTTTCTGAGATACCCTCAGATATATGTGCAGATAAATTTTAAAGATTACAAGTCTAAACATTATTATGAATATTTAAATCACTCAATCAATAAATAATTAAACACATAAAAAATCAAAAAATAATAATTCTAAAGCATACCTCTACTAATATAATCGTTATATTGTCCAAAACAATATTGTTTCGGTTAAATTTATAATATTTACAGGTATCCATTTTAAATAACGCGACGGCGCCCTTTATAAATTTTACTAAAAAATCAAATGTAATCAAATAACTGCAAATAACATTGAACAATGTTTGGATCTTAAAATGTGCGAATATACAAATTGGAACACGTGTTATAAAATATACAAACCAGACATATGTTTGACAATTTTAAAAAAGCGCCAGTGCTATACCATAGACAATGTCCAAGTAACAAAGAAGCAACTGACAGCATAAAAAGCACTTGAAGAAAGATAACAAAATACAATGATGGACAAAGACAAAATATACTACTATTTAAATGAAACAATCCACGGAAACGTGTAACTTCGAGCAAGTAACATTTAAACGACAAAAATTTAATTGTAATTTTTTTTATTGTTTGACAATATGTAAATGAAGAATTTAATTAAGAGTCCGTATTTACTTGTCACTGTATAAATGAGCTTTATTATATTTGATAGAATTCTGTTATTTTTCTTCGTTTTAAATCCCAAAACAGTATGTTGAGACCAATTCAAATATCTACTTTTAAACCCCCGACATTGTTCAACAAAGACTACATGTTCTGAACGTAGTCAAAGCGGCCAGCGGTTGCAGGGAGCATGCTAACGCCACGCCATGCCAAATATACATTATGCTACAAACTACTGCATATATACTTTTGTCCTGATGAAATAATAACACTAAAATTTGGTTCAACGTTTTAGATTGGAACTGAATTATTATAATCTTTTATTCTTTTCTATTCTTATCTTAAAAAAATAACCGCTATTTACTAAATGCATTTGTTTGTCCACAAAATGATTTTCTATAGAATTTTTGTCTGTTTGTTTGTTCCTGCTAATCTCTGAATCAACTGGTCCGATTTTGACGAGACTTTCACTAGCAGACAGCTGATGTAATAAGGAGTAGCTTAGGCTACTTTTATTTAGTTGAATTTGAACGCGGACAATGTCGCGGGTACAGCTAGTATATGACTAATAATAGTGGAAACTAGATAAAATTCAGCACCATACCTATACAGATAAATAAGTTTGGAGTATGTAATATTAAAATCTGTCTGTTTGTTCCAGCTACTTTCTGAAATGGAGGCGCCGATTTTGACAAGACGTCTACTGGCAAGTAGCTAATGTAATAAGGAGTAACTTGGCCAGTTTTGTTCAAGAATTATGTAAAATAAATAAATTCAAACGCGGATGAAGTCGCGGACACAGCTAGTTTGTGGTATGTGAAGAGATCATAATATATCAGATCTGATTTGCAATAGGTTTAAACATAAACACTAATCACATCATTGATGTTTACAGACAGCTAAAAATACTTCTTGATACCAAAAAAATGATTATTTTTTTGTCTTATATAGATCTTAAAATAAAATTAATTAATAGATCAACCACAAAATACTTTCAGTTTACCAGTATTTTTGGAACGACTTCAATTATTATAGTTATTATTATTAACCTCTACGAAACAATTTTCAAGATATATTCATCTTTTATAGAATCAATTATTCAGCGGTATTACCAACGGATACGATTTAAGGACCTTCAAAAAAGCAAACTAATACCTGAAAGGTCAGCAATGCATTTATGATACTACCGGTGTCGTCGATATTCTTCATTAGCAGTAATCACTTACAATTAGATAACCTACTGTCCTGTTTGAATTCTCTACTTAAAAAAAAGTTTCTTCAAAACTATAATTTGTATACATACATTTTTAGAACTCTATGTCTATAAATAACCTCTGTCTGTCAGTACTTTGAGTTCATTAAGTTTTCACCCTTTCAAAACAAAATTACACGTGTGTCCAAATAGGTTAATAGCTTTTTGATGATAGGTACATTGTACTAGCCGATATTTACACAGAGAAACACGTTGTTGACAAGAACTAATACTAAAAATAGATTATAATTTGATGCAAGTACAAGTGAAGGCCTATTGTTTCTATCAATCAAGGTTTTTAACGTCTAACAATTATATATTATTTCATCGGAACAAAAGCAATTAGTAAGAGCATTACTGTAACAACTGTACAAAATATACACGTAAATGCACATCCAAAATTATAATTAAGACTACTTGGTGCATGTTAAAAAGAACAATTCAGTGTGTCAAAGTAACGCTTTAAATAAATCATTAATTATATAATATTTTATCCAATACACTATACTAAAAAAATCACAAAAAAAATGTTTTCACAAGCAAATAAGTGTAAGGAAAAAATATCTCTGTGAAAAACAAAATAGTATCTTGAAAGTGGATGAAAATATTTATGTGTATTTCACTTTTGCAGGTTTCCTTAAAGTAATAAATACTAACAAAATTACATTAAAACTCTAAATCAATCTGTATGAATGTTTATAATGTTTAACTGTAGTTATTTTAAACAAAACCTGGTAGCACAAATAATAGTGAAAAGTACTGCCAATATTTAAAAGATTTATTGATAGATTAATTCGTTAATTATTTTTTTAAATTTTATTTCAAATTTTTTTTTTATCAAAATGCTTTGTGGTATTTTCATATTATACATAGGTAAAGTAAATTATATACAAGTGCGGCCCTTACTAGTGTGCCTTTGATTTTTTTGAGCCATGCAAAAATAAATTATTCTAAGTTTATTGACGATGTTGTATCACCGCTTTTTCACTATGTTGTTTAATGATTATTTTTTTAATCACCTTAGACTGTCTGAAATGTCGAGGTGTTAACAAAATCTACAAATTATTACAAAACAAAAAACTCACGACCCAGCAATTATTCTGTCCAATGTTAAAGAGTTTTAGTACTCAGAATTATAATAGATGTATGATTTAACTTTCACGCTATCTTTTTTGCCTATTAGGTTGTTTTTTGTCTATTATTAATTTCGTTCTGATTTGCATTTTGCATTTTGATTAAAAATAATGTATCAACATTATTTTTAATCAAAATGCAAAAGTCTGTTTTGAGAATTTTATGTTTTCTTTATTGTTATTTTCATTATTATGGTTGGCTTAAGGTACTCGGAAAGATAGCTTGGGTATCTGAGAATAGTGTCAAATCTTTGAAAGCGGCGTATTAATTATACGAAGAGAGTAATTAATATGGAGAAATCTAGGCAAGAATCCTGCAATGGACCTGGCGTGAAGATATGTATGCATGTAAATGGAAAAAATATGCTCTAAATTAAGGCTTCCAAAGGGCACACAAGTACGGAAAGTATTATTACTGTATGTATTATTATTATTATTATTGTAGGTATGTATTATTATTATATAGTATTATCGCCTCTGTGATGTAACGGTACGGCTGCCGCCTGTTGAGACTGTTAGCTGCGTAGGGTCCCGGGTTCAATTCCCATTTCAGCCAACTTTCCTTAAACGTGTTTCAGATTTGTCTGAATAAGCATTACATTGTCCATTGATTGGAACGTGCCCGAACTGACGGACAGGCTTGCCACCAGGACCCTAGTACCTTGTTGTTTCACATCAGGACCCTAGTACCTTGGCTAAACGTGGGTGTTCTAGTATATTTACTGCAATTACGAGTCGTGTATATACTAGCACACCTCTGCCTACCCCTTCGGGGATAATAGGTGTAAAAATATATTTATTAATATTATATTGTATTATTATTTATCTTATTGCATTTGTTTGCAATACAATTCATTTATTTTTTTATTGTGAATACCATTTTGCAACAAAGTAATATAATTAGAATAGAATTTTTTTATTTCACATAGACCACGGCGCTTTTGACATTGACAGGTCTGTACAATTCTATACACATTGGAAAGCGGCTACTCCCTAAAAAGATTTCAGGGCTTGTTATTTTTTTTTTGTTACATGTTCAAAGATACAAATTAAAAAGAATATATCGTATGCAGACAGTTTTTATAGAATCACAATCGTTTATAGACTCAAAAAGGTTTAAATTAAAAACAATTTATAAGTATATAGGAAGATATACATAATTATGCACCCAAGGTTAGGTAACGATATCAGGCCCCATTATGTGACTGGTGGCGTGTCCGTCGCAATTTTATATTGTAGTAGATCAATTGAAAATTCTCATAGAACACGTCCTACCCGAGAATCGCAACTAGGACGTCATGCATCAAAATCGGACACCGATTACGCTCGAACACAAAGGCGATAATAGTGTAAAAAATATGCTTTACCTAAAAGCTGTAAATTATTATCACAACGCTGAACAGAATAATTGCTAAAACCATTATTTAATTTTTAAAGTAGTATTTTTTTAATATGTTTACAATTTTTATAAAAAAGTTTTTCTTGAAAATAAGATTTCGTGCTTAGAAATATAAAATTAAATTACCAAACAACCGAAACAAATCCCAAGCGAATGTAATAGTTACAAAAAATAGCTGTATTCATAGTTAACCAAATGTGTTGGTGGATATCGTTTTTTCAAAAGTTCAAGAGTTCCTTGTAATGTTTGAATTATTTTTTATTTTTGGATTTTTGTATAAATTTGTATGTAACATATTCTCTAAAAAAATATTATTTCAATTAATTCAAACTAAATCATCGATACAAGATTATTCTAGAGAACATAAATTATGTAGTAACTGTAAATAAAAAAAATAAAGAAATACATGTTTATATTTTTTCTTAATGTAACTTGACTAGATGCAAGACTAGATAATTTTTGATTGCTTGTACTTAAGTCTAAAGTTTCAATAGTGCCATGTACAGATCAAGCAAACGAAAGCGAGCGAAGAGGGTTTCTTCTCTTTAGTTTGTTAGACGACGGAATCACAATTAACGCTTTCTTTTGCTTTTGTATACTTTTGTACTAGGCATAATATAAGGATTTCGCATATCACTGCAATGCAATATATGACCTTGAGCATATACCCGAATCTAAAAGCCACTACAAGCAGGAGTGCGTGGCGTTTGAAGATGTACGATTGACTTTATTATTTTAGCTATTTACAATATAGCCTGATATTATTTAAAAAATTCACTTATTATGAATATTGTAACTTGACATTCTTTTGAACATCCGGCAAAAGTTTTACCAGAGGGTCAAAAGAATGAATGAATGAACATAAACGTCCACAATACACAAACTTCCATTCTAAGCGTATTTTTTTTTGAAAATAAAAAATCAACCATTCTTCCACGGCGAAATACATTTGTTAATTTTTAAGTGTAACATTTTCTTATTAATGAAATAATCATAACTTCACTTCAATGCAGTATTAAAATAGTATCTTTAATGTAAAAAATTCCAAAATTTAAGCAATTAGCCGACATTTTCCACCAACACACACTTAATAACACACAAAAAAAATAATATTACCCTCGACACGTCGGTTCTATACGTTAGGTCCATCTGCCGCGTGGTAAGCGGTAAATACATTTAAATACAACTGTTACCACTACATAACCAGTTAGCAAGACCTATTGTACTAGATGCAAGTGACGGCTTCACCTTATTTTAAATCTTGGATTGGACTATGGATACAAAGTCGAAAGCAGTAAAACATTTTTTGTGAGGATTTTTTGGCGTTTTTATTTCTTTCCCACAAATAATTCTGGATAATATTTCAAATTTACCTACTTATACGCATTTTATAGTCTATTGCGTAAATTAAAGAAAAATTAAAAAAAACGCATATTTTGTAATTCCCACAAAAAATCAATTCAAATCAATATCGTAATCTGAATCCACAGTTTTGATTTTCGGGAAGCTGTACCTCACACCCATTTGAGTATGAATTAACAATATACACTGCCTTCTATTTTGGTAATTAGCGGACTAAAAAGCGAAAAGAAAATATGTAGGTAAAGAAAAATGTTAATTTTCGTATTAAAGTTTTAATAATATAACACCCATTAATGTCTTTTTTGCAAAGCGTTAACGTCGCCTTGGTTATGGACCAGCAGCAAGAGGAAAATAATATATTTAGGTAATGATAAATAAAAATTATAATATCAATATAAATGCGAAAGTTTGTGAGTATGGATATCTTTTTGTTACTCTTTCACGACAAAAGTACTGGACGGATTTAAATGAAACTTTACTGTAATATATACCGACTACATTCAAAAAATGTTTACACGCAATAAGTATTGTAAGTTGGTAATAAATCTGCCCCTTAATAAAACACGCGAGCGAAACCGCGGGCGGAGAGGTTATATATAATAATGTTAAAAAATATTATATAGTATAATAATGTTTCATTAAAATTATGGACTGTATGAAAATTATGTCAAAATTGAGTTTCAACAGTCCTAAGGTTAGACGAATTGATCCAAACTCTAAGTAAGCAAATTATATGGTTTTGTTATATTAGTCATAGAAATACTTATATAGATACCAGAAAAAAATAATAAACACCCAGACCAGGAAATAAGCCACATCTGTTCATCACACAAATGACTGCCCCCGTCGGGAATCGAACGAGCCTCGTGGTTGGTTTAGGCGAGTATGCTAACCGTTCGACCAACGAGGCGGTCCAATAGATGTAATAAGAATGTTATAGAAAAAAACTGAGACGTATATAGAATAGACAGAAGTTAAAAGGAGTAGAAAGAGATCTCTTGTACCAATTTGCTTTTGCGAGTGGGGGTATTAGTAATAATTATTAGTATTTGGGGGACGCCTACGTCCAGCAATGGACTGAAATAGGCTTATGTATTTCGAATATAAGACGTTTTTATCGTACAGTGAAATTAACATACACAAGGACATTTAGTAACACAGACTGCACGACAGGTTCATAAAGTCACAGACGTAGATATTAAGCTAAACATAGGAAATACATTAGAAAATTGTATCCGTCTTGTAATAAACTCTGAGAATATTTTATCAAATGATATGTATAAAATTAGAATGGAATAAAAACTTTTTTTTAAAATTAAACTTAAAATTCCATATTCAAATATATTTTTTTCGAATTCGAAATTTAAACTTATTTGTTAATATACGTACACAGTTTGAAATGTTCAAGTAACTGGATTTAAGATTCATTTTGTGAAAGCGGCCATCTTTGTTTTTAATCTAACATGGCCGTGGAATAAATTTTAAAATCGCGAAAATATCTCAAGTTGATTATCTAGACGGAACATACAACACCTTAACATAAGTACGCATATCACACTATCCAGAGTTGAAATATGCTTGCAAAGAAATGTGACAAAGCTAACATCGATTGGCTGATAAATAACATACCCATGGTGTTCCCAAATTAAAAAAAAAACATTACAAAACGTGAGGCAAAACATTTTACATGCAAATGAAACTAACACAAAACAAAAGCTATGCGTCAGTGGACAGGATTAGTATAGAAGACATTTTAGTACTTTATGCGATGGGAAGAGGCCATTATAAATATTACAAAAAATATATCGTCACGCCCATACCCCCGAAAAGGGAGGCAGAGATATATATGCACCCATGTTAGCGGACGCAAGTCCATCTACAATATCAGGCAACACTATGCTTATAAGAACATGTTGCCCTACCCGGGAATTGAACCCGGCACCTCTTGAGTCGAAATTCGGACATCGATTCCACTCGATAATAGAGGCGACTATTACATTATTATAAATATTACAATTAATTAATAACCTGTAATTCACCAATTATATTCATTTATAACGACTGAAAAAACAAAGCGCTTTAATAATAATCGATAATACTTGAGCAAAAATTAAGTCGCATGTTAAGAATGCAATAACATGAAATAATAATCTCTATATCCTTCTATTTTAAATTGAATGATAAAAGAGATGTCGAAAAAGTGTCAGTCCAGTGTTTTGATGAAAAAAAATCGGGCAAAGTACTTTTTAAAAATTTACATAATTATTATGCTGATGATAAAATTAATAGATAACAAAACTGAATTATCACTAAAATATCTACTTACATTTCTCTTTAAAATATGTTGCTGAATATTTTTACATTGTCATCTAAAGAAACTATACACACAAGCGAACTATATAAAATCTTAACACATTTCAAAAAATTTTGCCCAAGCATATTTGTTGAAACTACTGAGAACTGTATTAGATAACTGATTTCATCGATTCATTATTGTAAATATAAAAAAATCAGACTAAAAGTATTCAAAAATAACCTTATAAATGGCCACGTTCTAAATGCTTTTAGGTGGACACTGAGAGAGTTATAAACTTGACAATAACCACTAAATCGAATGTCATTTCTTCCTTGACCATTAAAAAATTACTGAGGACGAATTTGAATTTGAAATTGAAGTCGAAACTATTAAGATTTTAGCAACAATAAACTTAATTATTTTAACACAAAAAAATCTTGTTGAAATATGGAATTTCGCAAAGTAAAGCCTGATTCTATCAATTACTTTAATTCCTCAATACGGGCATATCAAACTAAGGTGACAATCATTTTTAATTGATTATAATTATTAAAGGCTATGTTTACATAAACACGACTTCTTTGCAAGTATTATTCAGTCAATAATTTTAGCTTGCTCCGCTTTAGCGAGTTCAAAGAATAAAATTAAATAAGAAAAAGCAAGGTGTATTGAAATTTATCATTGATCAATCATCTCTTGGTGAATTAACATTGAAGCTGTTTATTAATTACTCCAGTTCTGATGTTGACACAAGTTTCCGCAATTTTATATCTTGTGTATATTAATATATATCAAGTGTATATTTGTACATCGCACCTTTAAAAAGATACTTAATTCATCTTGAAAAAAGGACTTAATTCAAAATTCCTTAAAATCGAGTTACGGCAAAAAAAAATTACTATACAATGTATATACAAAAGATAAAAATGAACTCATAAAAGCTCATATATTATTCTAAAGGTGAGATATATTCGGTGTGTATGAGTGTATATGGACTGTATAATTGGGTATATTTGTTTATCTCACGTGTGTTAACCCTCGTACCTGCGAACAGGGCTGCTGACAGCAAGCGGAGTAGGCACGCCTAGCGCCTTAATCCGCTGTTGCATGGTTGGAGAAGGCCGAGCTCCACCATTGGACCCTGTGTCGTACCGGATGGGCTCCATGACCATCCTGTACCCAGTAGTCGTTGTGCCACCGTGGCTGAGGAAACGTTTTCATACGTTTATTATTTAGACAGTAATTTTTAAGGTGCGACAATCAAACTTTATAACTGAGGTCTTTTTATTAATGTTGTTATTAGAAGATTATATACCATCAATTTAATACATTGGTAGTAAACTATGCATGCCAACAAAACTTTTTTAAGTATAATAAAAACGAAAATTAGTCATGTCAAATTAGCCAGAACACAGTCTGTATGGATTTTAACATAAACATTTCGAGACATAGATTAAACGTCTATAGAAACGTCACATACAAACTAATCTAAACTTTGTCACTCTATTTTACTCAAGTTAAAAAAGATAGCGATAAATTAAAATAAGTCTAGTTGGCGGCAGCATAATTATCAACGTTATCAACTAAGTGAAAATTTTGTAGATAATCGATAAACTCTCTTAATACGAATATATCGCTATCTTTCTGTTACCAGTGCAAAGCTAAATCCAGAAGAAGGTTTCATTAAAATTTAATCGGAACTAAGATAGGGTTTTAACACTATTATAATATCTTTTTATTATTATTATAATATTTTTCTTATCATACTTAGGTTTTATTTCTATGAGATAAGAAAGCGAACAGGCACACTGGTCTCGTTATGGTAAGAGATAAACTATTAAAAGCTATAGTAAGATAAATCTCCGAAACTGGCTTATTCATGTAGGAATCGTGGCACATGGCATTCGATATTGTCGGACTACCCTATATGGATTTTATTTGACGAAAATATATGTATGTACCTATATTTTTATAGTCATGTCCCCCAAACTGAAATTATTTCAACAGGTTAGGCAATAGTATGTCTACTGGTGTTTCGTTGCAAACAAATTTTAATAATAATTAGTCTGGTGGTAGAGTGCTGTGCAGCACCTCGCCCGGGAAGGGATCCACCGCCTTACCTATTCCTACCACCATAATGACATTGTCGTGTTCCGGTCAGGAGGGTAAGGTGGCCGGTCGACCTGCGCATAAGGTCTAACAGCCCGACCACAGGGCAGCGGCGCACCCACAACATCTATGGTGTCTATAGGCAGCGGTTGTCTCTTACCATCAGGAGACCCGTGTGCCTGTTCGCTGTCTTATACTATAAAAAAAAATCATTCTATTTTCCATTACCAACATGAACCCATAACATTCGCTTTAACTTATAATATCGTCTTATACCACAAGCAAAAAACTTTCATACCTGGTATTCCTGGACAACGGACTTAACCGCGGATAATGATGCGGTCTTGGTGGTAAGTGGTGGTGGGGCTCCGCTGGTGGGAACAGATTCGCGGCTGAGCCCCGTCGCTGTAGGGGTGGAGGCGTCGGCTCGCAGTCCGCAGATTGAGATGCTCCTGGACCTTCCAACTCACCCTCATGATCATCCCTCCCCGGGGATAACTGTGAATATGTATCCAAGTACGGGGTAGCAAAATTTATTAAGCACAAGAAAATTACAAAAATTAGTTGGAGAAGTACATTGTACATCATTTATATACACAAACTGTTGGCCACGCGTTGTTGTGGCTAAGGTATTTGTCACAAACATAATATACAAATAATTAGAAATAACATAAAAATGCGACTATAAATTGAGATGTAAGTTATCCTATTTATCAAGTTGGATCCCACTGCAAACGGTGTAAAAAGCTCGGTTAAGTAGTTCAGGAGACCATGGTAGAGTAACACGTAATGTAAATTTATTAAAAAGAAGAAAAGAAGATATTATTTTCTAAACGAAATCCATTGGAAATGTGTCAGCTAGGTGGGCAATTCGAAAATTTAATCCGGCTCGAAGAAACAGAATTGAAACAATAGTTAAGTCTAAAGAAATTAAACAGATAAACGTTAAATATAGTTAGGTACCTACAACTCAATAATTTAATTAAAGAAAAATGCATTTTTCATGAAATTTAAAATATCAAAGCAAAATAAAATTAATTATTAAATATAATAAAAAACATAGAAAACCTTATTCTTTCTTTGTAAATAAAAACTATGTAATGCACTTAAACTGTTCTTATTTTGATTATAAATTCTTAGCTTAGAAGCATAACAACTGTAAAAACTTCTCTCAGCAAGTTGTTCTTTATTTATCATTTGTGTTTTATTCAAATTAGCAATAATAAAATTATATTTAACACACACTTCTACCTATACTATATCCTTGATATTTCAAACACACAAAGACATCTGTGTGTATTTTAATATGGAATTGAGATTTAAAATTTTTTTGAAATCACATTTGACAACCGCATCTATATCATCAGCTACATTTTATTAATCTTTAATTTAGAGAGCCAGACATGTCATGTCTTCAATTCACAAAATAAATAATTAATACTCGTGAATTGAAGGTATGTTTTTGCTCTACAAGCACGTGGTCTAGACAGTCTAAATGTTATTAGCAATTTATATCTAAAAGCATGATCGACACACATTCACAGGTAAACTACTACTAGACACTTCACCGAGTCTAAACAGATAAATAGCATACTGACAGTTTTAGAAACTTTAAAAAATATATATCAAAATTTTATTTAGCGTTTTACTACACACTAAATGTGGGTATACTGGTACTTAGATGTTTCACTATCTTGATTTTTTAAACGTCAACTTCGTGATTGGCGGAAAACTGAGAAATCTATTTTTATTACTCAGACTCATGTCTTATTCTTAGTTTTTATATCAGAATTATATGTACAAGCTAAAATTTAGGTTGTTCGAATTTAAATATTTCATAAATAGGACATATTTGTGGCCTTAAAAATAACACAAACAAAATTGGTTATTACTTATTAGGAATTAGGATCTGATAAACACAAAACCAAAAATTACGCCCAGTGTTGCAAGGCCGAAATATCAATTTCACCAGCGTTTCTCATTAAAGAGAAAGGTAAATTTCAACAATATTCTAATAACAACTTACACAAGTTTAATAATTTTAATTTTACATACAAGTAAATTAGAGACCCGGCAACACTGGGTTATGTATGTATGTACTGTTTCAATACTGCTTTTTTAAAATTTTATTCAATTACGTTTGCTGGAAATACAGGTGATTTATTAATAAATAATTAAAAAATTCAAACAATTGTGTAAAAAAAAGGTTGATTTCCAATTTGTCAAAACTTTATATTTGAAGCAATATATAAACAGTCAAATATAATACCTTAATCAAGTAGAATGTGATAAGTATAATCAAATAACCATAGACAACTAACACAAATTAAATAAGGTTGATTAAAATATAAACTACACATTTAACATATAATAAATAATAACTTGTAACCAAACTTGAACTTGTGCGAGAAGGAAAACAAGTGACATATGGCTAGAAAGTATTTGTTACTATTAGTCTTAAGTTTGAGACAAACACATTTTAATTTTTTTTACCGTATGTGTTTGTGAGTGGTTTTTATTATTCCTTAACTTTGTAGAGAAGCATCTGGCTGTGGTTTAGAGACCACGATCAAGTTTTTCGTTTATTATCTAAGGGTGGTGTCAAGAGTAATCGACATGTACAACAAGCACTTCATAATTTCTGTCTACCCCGCAATGGACTTGACATAAAGATATGCATGTACAGTATTTAATGCAAACAAAAAGACAGTTTACCGAATACTAAAAAAAAAGTGTGCATACTAAGCTGTTCTTGGTTAAATCATTCACATATTTATCACATTCTACAATGACATTTTACACTCTCTTTAGATAAAAACAATAAGTGTGCAAAAAAATACAGGTAGGTACCTCTAAGGTTGTATTATTAAACCACAGATTAAATTTTATCACTTAAGAGAGTGTGGATACCTTTGAACTACCGCTGCCACCGGTTACTGATGTTGATGATATTTTATTAAAATTTTATTATATATTGATTATTATTTTTATTAGGTCTATTCTTTTACAGTTATTCCTTTGTTCATATCAGAAAAATAAATTTTAATATAATATTCTCTTCTTGTAGGTTTACATTGGTGGCAGCTATAGTTATAGCTAATATACAAAGGCACACGACGACATTTTTACATGTGTGTGAAACACTGGAAATACACCAACAAGTATATTTTTTGTTTTAGGAACCTTGTACAAAGGACACATTTTCATTAATCAGTAGCAGGAGATTATTCACTCCTATATTCATATCGTTATGGAAAAATAACTCATTATAATATTTTTATATATCTTGAATTTTTTTTTACCCAAACCATTTACCAATTTTATTGCGTTAAAATATTACGATTAATAAATAAATTGAAAAAACTTATGAATACATGATGCACTACCCGAGAATCGAACGAATATAGCTAAAAAGAGGATATGTTTTTACGCAATAAGTATTGTAAATTCTGCCCTTTGATAAAATTCAGGCGGGCAAATCCGCGGGCGGAAAGCTAGTATGTACATGTTTCTCAGTCCCTTCCGTCAAATATGCAAAGCCGTGTCTCAAAAGGTAGTCGTGTGCATGAATGTTGCTGATTTTCCAATCTGTTCCTTTTGTGAATAACATTTATGATGACTTTCCTGAATTATAATCATTGCTAAGAACTAAACTAAAATAGTTCCCTTTTTATTGATCCGCAGTTATTACTATAATCAACTTAGCATCTCAATTAAAAACCTCTGTGTTTTTCAGGTCATATGGATAAAAACCATAGAAAATTTCAAGAATTTATGGTCATTGCTTAAAACTAAAATAAGATCTCTTTCAGTAATCCGCATTGATTACTATGAACCAGTTAGCATCACAATTATTAAAAACCTCTGAATTTTTTTTAGTTCATGGATAAAAACCATTGAAAAGTTCAAAAATGTATGGTCCAGTTGTAAGAAATAAAAGCCTATAGTTAAAACACACTATACAGTTCAATATAATTTCAATTATTTAGCGAATAAGAAAATCAGCTAAGTGTGATATCTGAGCACGAAAGTTTGCGTACCATATCTATTTTCTACAAAAACGCCAAATAAGATTTTGTTTTCCACATACAACTTCATTATATATCTAAACTGATATTATAAAGAGGTGATATTTTTTCAAAAAATCAGATGTTCGGGTTCCGGCCCATGGCCGGAAGGGTAGAAGATTTAACGGAATATTGCTTACATTTACAAATTAAATTGTTTTAAAATAAATATATATTTTTTTGTAAATGTAAGCAATATTGTTTTTTTTTCACCATTTTTAAGGTTAACCTATACAAATAAATAAAATTTGAAAGTATTTTTGTAATATTAAAATAACCGTCTTTGACTAAATACATATGTGTATGTACTATGTATACACGGTACATATACCAAAATAATATTTTTTTTATTTTTTGTCTGTTTCTTTATTCCAGCTAGTCACTGGAACGGCTAGAGCGTGTTTGACAAGACTTTTAATAGCGGATAGCTGATGCAATAAGTAACAACATTGGCTACTTATATTTTAGAATTACTTATATAAAAATAAATTCCAACAGAGTTAAACTCGCAGACACAGCTAGTGTAAAAATAAATTCGAAGCATTAGAACGTCAAGTATGAA
Source organism: Lasaia peninsularis (assembly GCA_018236625.1). NCBI lineage: Eukaryota > Metazoa > Arthropoda > Insecta > Lepidoptera > Riodinidae > Lasaia > Lasaia peninsularis. Next base: position 19,347 of record DVZL01000656.1, read on the forward strand.
TTGTTTACTACTTTTAAATAAAAACTATAAATATGTATGTGCTAGTAAACATGTATTACTGTATAACTTCTTTTTCTGTATCGTTGTACAAAGTGATTTTAAATTATATTTTTGAGTTAAATTTTTACTTCAGAGGTTTTTATTTTTTGATGTCACAAAATTTTGATACACTGTTTTAAATACAAACTTACATAAAATCTTGTTTCGGTTGAAGATCATTGGTAGTTAGGTAGTATTGAAACAATTCTAAGGAAAAAGTTTAGCAATAAGCAATCAAAAATCAATGCTTTTAGCTTTCACGTATGGAAAATCAGCAAAACACGTGGGAGGGTAAAATGTCCACTATTCAGCATCGAAAACATCAACAGATATACAAATATCTATAGCATCTCATAGATTGACGGATCGTCCGGTCGGTAAAAGCCATTGTTAACCGTAAGGACAATTTTTCGATAAATACTCAGTCTAATTGTACCGCGATTTAATTAGGATAACGCCATCTATTAGCTTCCTTAAATATTAGCTAGTTCTGTGATTTATTACAAGAGATAAATACGATAGACGTGTTCCTTCTAGAAGCTCTAATAATATACAATTATTCGATTACACATTATGAAAGTGGTTATAAAGATAATACTAAACGTATTTTTTATATATTTTTTCGGGTCAATGCTTTTGTGATGCATCCGATACTGAACACTGAACGAAATAAGTGATAAAATCCATTCGTTTAGACAGTGTCGTACGTCGCAAGTGGCCCCTTTGTTTACGCGGCGGCATCTTTTGACATGAACACCAAAAGAGTAGTGTCTATCAGTTTATATAATATTACTACACACGAAAGAGAAAGTAAGTCGCAAACGGCCCCTTTGTTTCCGCGGTGGCAACTCGTGTCACGTATAAGGGCGACCGTGTCTAAGCGAATGGAATTTATAGTGTAGCGCAAGCGTCTGGCCCTCACCTTGTTGTAGTGCGCGTGCGCTCCGAGCGGGCGCAGCGCGGCGCCGTTGTCGGCGGTGTACGTCTTTACCTGCGCGTGCGCATGCGCGTCCGCCGCGATCGTGGATATGGGCCCGCCGATCGGCAGGCCGCCGTCGCGCCGCTTTTTCCCGCCGCGATACATGTACTTCGATGGTCGGACCAGGCTGGGACGAACAGATATAATTGTAAACCAACATTTTTTATGTTTCTTTTTTACGGGTCAGCTGGCAGAAATCTCTTTTGTAGGAGATAAGCTCGCCCTTTTTACTGCAATATATTTAAGTGATTGTTTTTGTTATGTTCTTCTGTGTACAATAAAGTATTAAATAAAATAAAAATTATCTTCATGTAAGTCACTCGGAGTGTATCGTGAATCGATAAGTAAGGGTGCTACCACTATAACATAAGAGCCTGCCATGACTTTTTACGGGGATTTGTGACTATTTTAAACTTGAAGCAAAATAATTTAACTAAGATTAGACTTGACTGATGGCAGCTGTTCAGCTGCCTTTGCCAAATTTTAAATAATAATTAGTACCTCACTCACATCATATTATCGAAAAATGATAAACGAGAGGTTTTTCGTCGCATCCTACTAGTTTTCTTATTTTGCACACCTGCAGGCGTGCTGATCTGTACACCCTCACCACCGATAAATCCTAACACAAAAGCATTCAAGGATTTGCATATTCTCGGACTCACCTAGGATATTGTGGTCCGAACTGCGAATAACAGCAGTTGCTCCAACAGCCCCTGGAGAATGGATTGTATCCTCCAGTGAATTTCCCCGTCACCTGTTCGTTCGTAGTTCGCCCTCGGGACACTAACACCATGTGGAATCCCGTCAAACCGAATATAGGTATAGCTAATAATGCAATTATACCCATTATCACCATTCTGATACACTGCTAAGGTTTTTTATTAATTCTGGTTAGATCATGCCTAATTTTGATAAACCATACCTATTCCATGGATATTAAGGATCTATTTCATATAGACATAATACAGACATGTAAAACTGCAGAATAAGTACATTATAGAGAGTTGTAGGTATTAATATAAGCACCTTGGCTAATCCAGCTACAAATATTTTTTTATGTTGCAACTATAAATAATAATATGTATCCCTGTCTCTTTAGAGTTCCAAAAAACATGTATTAAGTAATAATATTTATGAACAAAGGACATTGTAAAATTAAAAACTAGATCAATAATTGCATACTCATGGTGAGCACATGTAATATTTTTTTATGATATTGGAAGGCAAACAAGCAGACGGATTTCCTGATGGTAAGAAATACATGTCGCCTATAGACACAAAAGGTGGAAA
>DVZL01000657.1:0-21647 GCA_018236625.1 Lasaia peninsularis
CCCAGCCTCAGGTTGGCAACGCACCATTTCCACCTTTGGTGTCTATAGGCGACGCGTATTTCTTACCATCAGGAAATACGTCTGCTTCTTTGCTTTCCAATATCATAAAAAAAATAGGTTTGTGTTTATCTTTTGAATACGATACCTATATAAAAACAATAGATAAGAACAAGCTTTTGGTGCTGTCAGATACAGATCAGCTGCAGGTTAGTTTGTACACGACATTTCTACAGACATTTAGTCTACACCTCGGAATATTTATGTTAAAAGTGTTTTGAATATTTTGACACGACCAAAGTGGTCTTTTATCTAATTTGTTTAATTTTATTAGAGAACGATACTTAAAATTACACATTGAATAATAATAATTTAACTTTAAGATTAACTAGTTTCCCGCGTGCTAACAAAGGGCAGACTTTTTTTAGACTTAAAATACTTCACAACATAAAACAAAATCGCTTTCTCTGTTCCTATATCCCTATGTATGCTCAAATCATTAAAACTACGCTACGGATTTTAATGCGGTTTTCTTAAATAGATAGAGTGATTCAAGAGGAGGGTTTTTATGTATATAATATGTATAGTATACCCGTGTGAAGCCGGAGCGGGTCGCTAGTAATGCTTAAAAACATATCCTCTTAGTTGGTAGGAAAGTAACCTGTTTTATTCTTATGTATAATATGTTAAAGATTCATCCAAATCCGTCTAGTATTTTTTTCGTGACAGAGTAACAAACAATCATACATACTTACAACTTTTCGCATTCATAACATTAATAGAAAGGATTTAAACATACAAGAGAATCGACACCATTACCGTGACAACGCGCCATTATATTTTTGGTTTTTGCCATCGGCGTGTTTTACGATCCCATAAAAGAGAAGAACATATGCAGAATTCTACCAGACAACTTCTCCATTCAAAGAATACACCAAACAACGAAAAACTCATAGAGTTGCCCTCCCCGAAAACAGAAACTGGGACCCCGTGCGTGAAAGCCAAACCAACTACGCTCGATCACAGAGGTAATTATTGACCTAATTCTAAAATACCTTTAATCCATGTGTCTTCAGCCAGTGGTTGACGAAGACGGTGTTAGCATCGGTGAGCACCAACACCTCCCAACCCTCGGCCGCCAGGGTCTGGATCAACTCTTTCATTCCGGGGTTGGGCCGCATTGAGGCTATCGCGCCCAGAATATCGTTCGGGTGGAAACCAGCGGAATAGGCATGCTCGAACACCTGTAAACAAACACAATAGTCAAATCAATCCTCACATACATTTCTTTTGGAATAAATTACCACAAAATGTAGGGTTTGGTAGCCCAAGGTTAATAACGGAAACCTATTAAAATTTCACTGTCTGTCTGTCACAAGGCTTAATACATAAGGGAGCACCCATACGATAAACGTGATTTTTTTGCCAAGTTGTTTTCCGACCAATAGATGCCGCTATGCACATTTAGATCGCGGTACACGGACTTAGATTGAGTTTTAACTTCTAACCATATAATCAAAAACGGTGTTGCTTGAAAACGAATCACGTTAGTAAAAAATCATATATACTAACTAGCTGTACCCGCGATTTCGTCCCCTTTTTATTTAAAAAGCCATTCCTTTTTGTGTTTGTCTGTATCTGTATATCATTTTAGAAATCGAACGTTGCAAAACTTCCTCAAAGTCAGAGATTTTGTCGATGACGTCATCTTGGGACAATCTGCTGCTCGGTGCAGCACATGAGGCGTGCTTTGCAGATGTTTGATGTCAGCGCGGTGTCACTAGCGTCACTGCCAAGGTTGCTGGCCTCTCGCCAGATTCCGCCGTTTCGCGACATCGTCGCTATTAATTTAATAAAATACACCTAAATATACTCTTTCCTGTTTTATTTCAATTCTAAATTAGCCCTGAAATACTTCAGTGTAAAACTAATATCAATATTTCCTTGTATTTATTTATCTACATTAATATAAAAATGAATGATTAACTGTGTTGTTAAGCGCAAAACCCGAGAACGTTTGAACCGACTTTGGTTGATTTCTTTTTTGCTGCGTTTGATAAAGTCTGAGGAAGGTTCTTAAAAAAAATATTGGATTTTTTTAAGGAACATAGGAAAAAAATACTTTAATTTTTCCCATACAAACTTTTGGCTGTCTGTCTGGCGGTATAAAGTATGCCAGGTCAGTTAGTATCTATAACATTTTTTAAAGACCATGAAGCTGTAGGAACTATCTGGACATTAAACACTCGCAACAATTACCTGTTTGCGATATTAAACATCTATCTCCTTCTCATAGGGCCGGCTATTTCACTCCTGCAAGGCTGATTTGTTTTCACATTGTCAACTCCACAAAACTGACGGAAAGAGAGGTCGACCAGTTTAGAAAGAGATCATAGAGTGTAATCTTCAGATAATATCTAAGTATAGCTTCATTTGTATGACAATAAGCAAATATATTGTAAGAAAAAGTATTGTCAATATAAGTCTTTCAAATTATTTGAAGAAGCCATTCCAGATCGGTCCAGTCGTTTCAAAGGTTAGCGAGTACAAACAGACAGACCTAGGTCGAGATTCAGTGACGAAATAGCTGGCATACTATCCAAGGTGTCAAGATTCTACGGAACCGGCGTGTTTGCACACAGTGAGTAATAAATGTAGAGTAACATGCCACATAACAACACTCTGCCTATCACACAAGGGACATGGCGTGAAGATATTTATGTATAGACAGTTTGTTTGGTCCAAGACCATCTTTATTAATAGTGGTCTATCTTCTTTCCAGATAATGAGACAGTTTGTTTGCCTATAGTCACCAAACATAGCAATCAACTTTTGGAAATTTTTGCATTTGGTACTCGAAACTCTCTGCCTACCCCGCAAGGGGTCTGGCGTGAAGATGTGCGTGTGTCAACTTTTACTCTGATTCACCTATCTTGGGACAAACAGTAAAATTTCCTGATGACAAGACAGTATGTCGCCTGTAGACACCAATTATAGTAATGGATTTTGTCAATCTTTTATTACATTTTAATTGGATTCCGGAAAATAAAATGAACGGGGTTAAACAACTTTAGCAACAAATATTTATTTTAATTAGTACTAGCTGTGTCCGCGACTTCGTCCGAAGAATTCTAAAGTAAAACTAGCCTAAGCCGTTCCTTATTACATTAGCTGTCTACCAGTAAGTCCTGTCAAAATCGGTCCAGCCGTTTCAGAGATTAGCGGGTACAAACAGACAGACAAAACTCTAAAAAATGTTGTTTTGTTGTAAACATATACATGCATTTAGTAGAAAGTGGTTATTTCAATATTACCTACAGACACTCCCATTTTATTTATTTGTATAGATGTATGGATTTATTTAAAGCCTCAGTGGTATAGTGGTACGCGGTTTGGACTTTGATTTCGGCATTCCAGTTTGAATCCCGCCATGTACCAATGAGTTTTCCTAACCTTAGTACATTTTCCGAGTGCCTTTGCGGAAGGAAGACATGGTAATTAATTCCGCGATTTGCGCCCGATATGGCGACGAACTTGCCACGTAACATCATGGGATCTAATATCGTCGGCTCATCGTGGGTGCATATGTACCTTTGCCTACTTTTTTGCGGAAGTAACGATATTTTTTAGTATTCATAGGCAAAGTGTAGCTAGCTCTTTTGCTTTCCAATCTTATAAAATAGAACTACATACCAAATTATTTGAAATCTTAGTTCCTACTAGCGACCAGCACCGGCTTTGCACGGTTACTATACATGTTATATACATAAAAACCTTTCTCTTGAATCACTCTATCAATTCAAGAAAACCGCATCACAATCCGTTACGTAGTTTTAAAGATTTAAGCATGCATAGGGATACAGGGACAGAGAAAGCGACTTTGTTTAAACACTATGTGGTATAATACGAGTATTATAAATGCGAAAATCTATGGATTATAGTTACTCTTTTACGAAAAAACTACTGGACCGATTTTGATTAAACTTTACAATAATATTATTATTATTATAATAATAATACACATAGGCTACTCTGTAACTGACTATGTCAAGGTTATGTGTTTACACAATAAGTATTATAAGTCGGAAATAATCTGCCTCTTGATAATAATTAACGCGAAAGTTAGTACACAAAATATGTAAGTACTTCACTTACTTAAGATAAGTTATGGGAAGTAAAGTTATAGGCATTACTACGAAAGAGAGGCAATGGCGGATTTATATATTTGGCGCCAATAGGATTTTTAAATGTGCCTTTTTCCTGATCTTTACGAAACCAAATTCAAAATTATTATCACATTTTTGGGTAAAAGAGGAATCCTATTACCAAGACTATAAAATATCTCATAAACCGTTATATAGACAGTTGAATAAGCATGCTTTTCTAATGCCATTGTAAGAAATAAAAAAACTAAATATATCGCACCCCTAGATCTAAAGGGAGCTAACTCAAATTTAAATTATCTTTTCTAGTATTCAAATAGTTCAATCGTTTTTTGCGTACCGAAATGACTTAGATTTTTTGAATTAATATTTAATCGTTCTTTGAAGATTTAATCTGTTTTATTGATCGGTTGGTCTTCATGTAGAGAATTCCGTGATATTCAAAACTCAAAAATCTCGATTTTTGAGTTAGCTCCCTATAGTTCTGGGGGTGCGAATTATGATTGCTTCCACACAATAAACTCGATTTTCTTGACGTTTTAATAGCTAACGGTACGGAGCATTATGGGCGCGAGTCCGACTCGCACTTGGCTGGTTCTTTTTGTTCTTATTGGTGTTCTCAATTATCATCTTCCTTTACCAGGATGATTTGTGTGTTTGTTTGCTCGGTTATCGGAGTATCATTTTCTAGCTATTTATATTTCTACCCACAATGTATTAATAACACAGGTGGTGTAAAATCGTATTCTAACCCTATTCACAAAAGTGCAACCATGTTTGAATTACTTTAAGATAAAAACATTTTGTGTCAGGTTTGACGCCCCCTTAAATTTACCGTCCTAGTCTTCAGCTTGCACGGCTTGCTTGCAAATCCGTCTCTATATCCAGGTACAGATTAAGCGCGAAAGAAGCCGTAAACAACGGTTTTCATGAAAATTATATTCCGTGAAATATATATACGCTGATATGACTCACAATTCCGTAAACAATTTACGTTGTCACTGTACCTAAATAACGTGGTATTTTTAGAAAATTCCCACGAGCGATTTAGCCAAAGACCCCAGCCAACAGACGTCACGTTAACATCTTTGGTGTCTATAGGCGATGGATTATTTTACCATCATGGGTTCCGTGTGTATGTTTAATGTTATATTAGTCATCGAATTACGAACCTCTTTCGAACCGAAAGAAGTTTCAATTCGACAATGTTTTTAGGGTTCCGTAAAAACGGAAGCCTATTACTAAGACTGCTGTCCGTCTGTCAGTCTGTCACCAGGCTGATCAAGAACCACGGTAACTAGATAATTGAAGTTTTCATAATGTATTTCTCTTTCAACTATAACAACAAATACTAAACCCGGGTACTTACAGCCATTCACATTCGCACAGCAACAAAAAAACCGGCGTGGAGGGTTTACCATACCATTATCTATAAAAACGACAAAATTTTCATCATCTGTAAATAATTTAACTGTGTAACTACCACGGTTCATGAGATACAGCTTGGTGATATACAGACGGATAGACAGACTGCGGGGTCTTAGTAATATGGTTCCATTTTAACCCTTTGGGTACGGCCCTTTAAAAAGTGGCTCCCCTAAACATGATAATAAAATTGAATTCTGTTTAGCAGTTTTGCTACGTGTCAATTATTTAACTGTCAATTGAAAGAATATTCTCGACCAATTCCATTTTTAAATTAAATTAGTTTTCAAAAACCAAAACTACATTATCCAGCAGCCCATAGATCATGATCAAAACCCACAGATAATACGGAAGTTTAATCCCGACTTATAATCTAGACTGGACAAACAAATGTACTGATAACACATTGTTATATGTAGATTAGCGAGATTGTTTGTTGTGTTGCCTACATATACCACGTAAACGTATACTTTGAGCGAGCTGTGCCTGTCTATGTATCTATTTAAATTAGTACTATCACCTTTCAAACTTTCTCTGGACTTCCAAAGAAAATAATAAAACCAAAATTAGCCAAACGGTACAGCCGTTCTCGAGTTTTAGCGATACTAATAAACATCAATTGATTTTCAAATATTTATTGTTCTTGTCTTGGTAAGGTTGAAAAATTCGGAGGGATTTTGAAAATTAAAATGTCGACTTAACATTTTCCGGATTTTTATTATTTTTCTTGTAGAAAAAGATGAAATAATGAGAAAAAAAAATTGATTTTTAAAGATATTGCTATTTTTTTTTTATTTGGAGCAACCGTTTAAACATTTTTTTGAGCTAGCGTTTGGAGGGGACTCTTAAAATATTGAAAACTTTATTTTAGTATGAGATTCGCAAAAAAAGATTTTTTTTTCTGAAAAAAACTTTTTTTTATACGTTCCTAATTGTATGTCATTGGTTTTTCCGAAATGACTTTATCGATTTTAAACAATTGAAAATCAATTTTATAAACCATTAAGAACAATTATGAGATTTCATGTCAAATCTTCCTCAAAAGACAGCTTTCCTAATTATTATCATCTAATCCAACAGTTATTTTATGAATTAGCTAGCAACCCTTCCCGTATTTGCACACTGCGTAGGTATATTAAGCATGTAATATAGGTACATATGAATAACCTTTCTATTGATTTTCGTTGTTTAGTCTGTACTCGGCAATAGACGTGGACTTAAGCCCCATTGTTATTAGCTTAATGAGTTTAAATTTGGAATCTGCCATGGCTTTTGTCAAGTCTTATAGAAGTCCAAAGCTATTATAAAAAAAATATATGGCGGATAATTAGAGTATATTATTTTATTATTACTTATGTAACCTACCTGACCAAATATGGAAATGATCTATATTGTGTTTTATGGCACAATGTGAATCACGGGTTTAGCACATGAGTTCGTATTTATTTGTTTTCACGGAAGGTCACACTGAAAGTCAAAATCCTTATCTATTACGCATAATATATCTAGCTTTTAGTCGCGGTTTCGCTCATGTTTTACTCCTTGTCCAGAATAACAATCTAAAAATTTCGTATAATCTGATATTTGTAAAACGTATTAAATACGGCTTCGTATAAATATAAAAAAATTAAAAAATATTAAAAGGCGAGCTCGTTCCCTTCAACATAATATTTGTAGTAGGGAAGTGCACGAAGAGGGGTGTTTGGAATTTACTCTAGCGCTGCAAACATTGGTTTCTTAATCCAGTAGATTCATAAAAAAAACTTTAATCTATTTGACATTTGAAACCTCGCCAGAGATTAAAAAAAATGCTGTTACAGATATTTGGTGAGTATAATGACATTGGTAGGGAAGTGATTGAGACAGTATTACAAATAAAAGTACTTTTAAAAAATAAGTAAGTACTAACTAGTACAGTAGACTCATTATCTGCCAAAAAAAAACATGTTCAGGTAGAAGTTACGCAAAATTACGACCGCCACTGGCATGCGAGCCTAATAGAAACTTATACGTCCCTAAGCTCTTGGTTTCAGATCCTAAATGATAATAGTGATTATATTTATAATATTGAATGGCAATCAAGCAGACAAATTTTGATAGCCTCGCTTTGCGGTTCAGATTTACATTCTTTTTTTATAATATAGGCAAATAAGCAGACGGACTTCCAGATGGTAAAAATAGACGGCGCCTATAGACACCAAAGGTAACCTGATCAACCACCAACCTGAGGCTGGGATGGTAAGCCTCTTGCGTGAATAAGATTACCGGCTACCCTATCCTCCAAACCAGAACACGAAAATGGCGAGCACTGACGCTATTGAGGCAGGAATAGGTAAGGCGGTGGCACCAATCCAGGCGAGTCGTTGCAAGACTACCACCTAGTCAATGTCACGGTGTTGGTAACAATTATAGACCCTGTGCTCGCCTCTTACGAGCTGCCTGGGTGGAAAGCAGTTGGCCTATTCTACAATGGAACCCGGACCTAACACTAACTACCATTTATCAACGAGTTTTTATAACTTAAGTATTTTTTTAAATGCTCTTGCAGTGCAGGAATTTATCATGAGGAAACGCGGATATTATATGTATTCGAATTCAAACTAATTAGTTTTCCTTCTGGGTTGCGGATGTCAGGTGGCAGTCGCTTTGTGGGATAGCTAACCCATGTCGAATCGGCTAGATTAGGTAACTAACCCCGAAAAAGCGTCCTTGCAACAGTTCGTACAACATGGCATACCGTACGTCTCCAGTATGACTGAAGATTGAGGAAGGCAAATGAAGAACTTTGGATGAATGTAGCCCCATGCAGTACTGTTTGTTGTGACGTCCAGCCTCAGAAGAGTGCAAATATGGAATGGGGCTATAAAATTTATAGGGAGTCAAGAAAAGGCGCGCATGTTTAGGTAGCAACTGCTATACCGCGCAGTATAGCATATCACAATATTTCCCCCTGTACACCGAGAAGTAGGAATGGGTGGGGGTGGGATAAACCATCCTCAATATCACCAGATATAGGTACGGGAATAAGCTAGAATGAAGAAAAATTAGAATCGCAATATTTTTATGCCGAAAAAAGTAGTGACAAATACAGTTGCTTAAACTCAACACGTCAATATAAAGCTGAAGAGTTGGTTTGATTAAACGTGCTCAAGTCCGGAATCAATGTCACTCGCCACCAGGTGGCGCTGCTGCTGTACAGGTATTCAGATATAAAAAAGGGATAAGGGTAAAACGAAGAAAAATCAAGTTCAATCAATTCATTGTAAAAATGGTTTTATGACTTGTTTTACGTGTAAGATTCCTTACCTAACAAATAAACAAAATTTTGAGTTTGAGTTTTGAAAGCAGAAGAATTTTCAGCGGTAAATTGAATGTCAAATATTATATGGCATATTACAAAATTCGATGAACATTATTAAATCATTAAAAATGGAAAGAGTGGTAAAATCGAATTCTCAAGTGGTATACCAAGGATGGTCACAGAAAAAATTATAGAGACGAGAAAATGTTTACTATAATGCAATATTTTAGCAAGCAGAGTAACCGAGATTGTGCTCAAAGCTTTCCGTTGTATAATACAACGGGGAGAATATTCGACCTCAGTGAAGCTTTGGTTGGGTGTTGGCTAACCAGGAGCTCCTAAAAACACTGTAGCTTATAAAAATGCTGTAGCTTATAAAAATGCTGTAGCTTATAAAAATACTGCTGTAGCTTATATTTGGGATACAGCTTGTACAAATGCATAAAATAATTATAAATAAAGGTGCTTCCATACAATAAACGTGATTTTTTTGGCGTTTTGGTACGTGACCCTTGACGTGGGCCGGGATTTTTATTTAATATATTGATTTAGACGACATGATACTGAAATTTTATTCAGGGTTAGTAGTTTTTGCTGTTTTAAAAGTTTTTAGATAATCATAAGGTTATTATATTAATGTATGTGAATTTTAAATAAAGTAAAACAATTCTTTCTTTTGGGTCATCTCTGTAGAGTAGATCATCTGCCTTCCTACCAGGCAGCTCGTAAGAGGCGAGCAGATTTTGCAGACCACTGGTGGTAGAGCGCTCTGCATTAACTCACTCGGATAGGGATCCACCACCCTATCTATTAATGCTGCCATAATGACATCGTCGTGTACCGCTTCGGAGGGTAGACGGTAGACTTACAAGCTTTAACAAAAAAGGCTGTAAAGTCTAACAGCCTTATCCGATAAAAAAAAAACACTTACACTATCCATATAAGAACATCCCTCTTGGCCTTGCGTTAGAGGAGGCACTTTCCCGAAGAAGCGTATGACCGCATGATCAGAATCATCACAGAGCACCGTACAGTCAAAGTCAAACACCGCCAGCGACATCTTACAGACTACTAAAATCGTCGACAGTCGAGAATAATGTGGCCTACGAGTAATTTACTAAAAATAATTATTTCCTTTTACTATAAAGGCTGAGGCACACTAGCGACATGACGTCATACGCTTAAATCTGTGCTTTAAAAATCTATACATAGAATAAAACAGTGATCGCTGTCTGAACATGGAAAAATTATATTTTAAAAAACATGATGGGCGAGCTTTATATACGCAAGATAACTCAAACAATGTTTTTTTACTTTGTCTGTGTGTATATTTATATTTATTTATTTATTAAACTATACATTATATTGTCTTATTAGTGTTTATGTTTACTTTAATGTTTATTTTTATTCAAATCGGTTAACAATTAAAAAAGTTATTTCAATTTATGTCAATCACGTATATATCAATTTAAAAATAATTCTAGTATCATATTGAAGTGATATTAAATGAGGTTCAGCTTAGGTTGGAAACGCGTCAGCTGAACGCGACGCAGTCCCACGTGGGGTTTATAAATAGTTAAATAAAAATACAGGCGAAGTCGCGGACATAGCTAGTTAAAAAAATAATCGCCCTATTTCCGAAATGGCCTACCATGTCCCACGATGTGACAGGTGGCAAGTCCGTCAACGTGTGCCATATTGGGCACAAATCCCGGGTTTCTTCACGATGTTATCCTTCACCGTAAAGCACTCGGAAAATGTCCCGAAGAAACTCATTAGTACGTTGCGGGGAACTTGGACTACAAAAATGGAAGTCCGAGGCGCGAATCATTAGAACACTGACGCGACATGATGACGCAAGTGTGTCTCAGCCTTTATAGTTATAGAATTTACAGATTCAAGCGTATGACAAAATAACGTAATTAAAAATATTTTAAGCCTAAAATATTCGTTTAGGATTCCGTACCTAAAGAAAAAATATTCCTAGAGAAATTCCTAGGAATATTAGATAGTCAGTTATTTTGATTATTCGACTCCAATAGCCATAGGAGCTCGCCCAGACGTTATCGCGTTATCAGAATTGATCATGTAAATGTTCCTCGTAAAAACTACACGTGGGTTTCATACAAAAATATTAGCATCCGGCTGCGTGAGGCTGGCGGGAAATCTAACACAGATCGGGGAGATAAACGCAGAATTGATAATAGACAAGACAATCTATACAAATAAATAAAATTGGAGTGTCTGTATGTAATATTAAAACAACCGCTTTTTACTAAATGCATATATATGTTAACAAGGTACATATACCAAAATAGTATTTTTTAGAATTTTTGTCTGTCCGTCTGTTTGTACCCGCTAATCTCTGAAACGTCTCGACCGATTTCGACGGAACTTTCACTGGCGGACAGCTAATTTAATAAGGAACGGCTCAGGCTACTTTTATTTAAGAAATGAATAAAATAAAATAAACAAACAAGCAGCAAACAAAACAAACAAACAGACAAAGTCACGGGCACAGGTAATAAAAGATAGATTATATAGGTTAGGTACACATAGACTACTTTCCAGCCAACCCTTGACAGTACTCTTACGGTGAAGGAAAACATCGTGAGGAAACCCGACATATGATGACTGACTGGCTAATCATGGATGCATAATATGTAAGTAACTCTGCCTATCCCTTCGACGATATCCACGAAGACGATATTTATTTATTTTTTAAGAAATTTATTGACACTTGGCTCTCGATATACTCTGTCTAACTCGCAAGGGACCCATCGTGAATATAATATATGTATGTAAGTACATTTATAGACGTAACGAACATTTTTATTATAGAAACACTAATTATTGTTTCGTTAATTAATAAGAAAAATAACTGAAACAATTAGCCATTAAAAAGCTGAAACAGATTGAATGAATTGTAGACACATTTTGAAAAATATTGTTCTTCTTTAAAGGTCTTAGTACGGCATATGAGGTTAATAAATAAACAAAAATATTACTACATGTTTACCGCGACATTGGTTGTAATTCTTCTGCACGTTAGCTAAATTTTGGTACTTAGGGGACATACCCATACTACGTGACCCATTCAGGGGGGACAGGGGAGGAGGGGGGCCTTATGTCTTCATCACTTAGTCAATAACTTCTAGGGAAATCTCGACCTTTTTCGAGCTATATTCACATTATTGCGCGCAGCCTAGCGTTCAGCGCTTTTTACACACAGGTGGCAATATTGACGCATATAATATTTTAACTTTATGTTTGTAAAAAATGATTTAAAACCACAGTTATGAGTTGTTACGTGAAAATTTGAGGAAAAAGGGGGTCTTGACATATACGACGAATGGTCACGGAGGGGGGAGGGGGATATTTTACCATTGAAATAAAAAAATCGTTAAGTGCCAGTCGGACTCGCGCACGAAGGATTCCATACCATCTATACCAATATAATAAAGTGGAAACGTTGGATTTTTATTTGTTTGTTTGTATTGAACAGGAATATTCTAAACTACGGGAAAACGGGTAATGGGAGAACGGGTAGTAAGAATTATCTTGCCGTACTTATCTATTTCACATAACTTCTAAATGGCTAAACAGATTGGGTTGAGACTTCATACGAATATTTTGATGCTTTCCTGTTTGATTTAAAATACAATTTATCCGATAGGTGGCGCAGCTGTCAATATTATGTCAACCACGAACTAACCGTGCGAAGCCGGGCCGGGCTGCTAGTTATCTATAAAAACGGCAAAAAAATCAAGTTTGCTGTATGGAGGCAATCTTTATATATTAGTTTTACCATGATTTCATTTTTTATTATTAGAATGGCAACAGAAATACGTAATCTGTGAAAATTTCAGCAGTCTATCATCGTTATCTATAAAAACTGCCAAAAATCATGTTTGTTGTATGGGAGCATCTTTGATATATTTACTCTATTCTGTTTTAGTATTTGTTGTAATAGTGGCAACAGAAATACATCATCTGTAAAAAATTTCAACTGTCTACCTATTACTGTTCATGAGATACACCCCTGGTGACAGAAAAACAGATAGGTATACAGACAGACAGACGGACAGTGTACAATCTTTTGACAAACGTCTGTTTTTTGGTAAGATACAAACGCGGCCTATAGACATTATAGATATAGGTGCGTCACCGTTTTGTGGCCGAGGTGTTGGAACTGATGTGCATGTCTACCAGCGGATTTATGGCGGCAGGAATAGGTAGGGTGGTGGATTCCTACCCCGGCGAGTTGCTGCACAGCACTCTCTCACACACAACAGCACCAGTGACCCAGTTAACCTATGCTCGCTTCTTACGAGCTGCCTGAAAGGGACTCACATGGTTTATTCTTCACAGAGGTCCCGGACCAACACGGCGGTTTGGCTTAAAAGATTGTTCGTTAGATTTTATGTAACAGACAAATCAATTTCATTTTTTATTATAAATGATGATTAAAAAATAAAGTCAGTAAGTCTGTGTGCGCGTGTCTAATAAGCGTGTAAAACATACAGACATGCATCAGAAAACCTTTTATAATTTAACAATCGCACTAATCGCCATTAAATTAGGATCCATTCATTAATCACGTTTTTTGACATTAACCCGAGCAGGGCTACCACTCCCGTAAACGCATAATAAAAAAAATATTGCCATAAAAAAACGAAAAATCATTAAAAAAATTAAGTTTATAGACTTAAAAAAGATGGAGAGAATTTATCGTTAACTTTTAGCCTCAAAATAGATAGTAACACAAAAAGACTAAAGTGATGTGAATTGTTTTTTTATTGGTAAAAGGAGTGGACTCAGCTGGTGTTTACAAAATCAGTGCTTGACGTTCGTGTAGTACGGTCTAATTTTGATCATTCTTCGGTTGCGAAGCGAAACGTACATTGAATGCACAGTGTTGTGAATATTGTTAGTGCTCTTAAACAGTGTGCAACATTTGAAAATTCGGAATTGTATAAACATTCTTCCAGAAGGTCACGCTATACGCAGTGCGACGGGAGCGTTTTAAGAGTTGCCAACTATATACCGCAGTGACCAGCCCACTTCTAGTTTAGACGAAGTATAGTGCTGTCAAGATATAACTATCGACATCGATACCGCCAAAGATATCTTTCCGTTACCGACGGACGAAGTATCAATAATATTCTGAATTATGATCCGAGTATCCATTTTATAAACAAAAGGCAAAGCATTATTTGAGCTTGAAAGATTTTTGCAGGTTGAATTCTTAACCTTCTGTGTCGAAGTCGATTTGCAACAACGATAAAAGAAAATTGATCGACTAAAACCAGCAAATATATTAAAGTATATTTGTTTAGATAGTGTCGGTACACACAATAGCATCATCCTTTTGTAAATTTATCAATAATTATGTGGTAATTAGGGATTTACGAAAATTCACAGTAGTAGGTATTGACTTACCAGAGATAGAATTCGTAAATGATTTATTTGTGTGAGATGTCAGCCAAAGTTGTTTTAAGAAATAATACCTATTTCCAAAAAGCTTTGATTGTGTATGTATTTTTATGTCAGATATTAATAAGTATATTTTTACATGTTTCACTTTTATACTACAAAGCTTGCAGTGTTAACTGATTAAGTTTTTGTTTGTTAACTTCTTAAAAATTTCATAATGTCACAAACATCGATAATTAATTAATTACACTGACATCACTAAACCGCCTGAAGGTCGGCTAGCTTAAACTTAGCTAATTGGCAACACTCCACCAAATGAAATAACGGCCCAAGACTCGTTCTTTTGTGGTCTCTTTTGATCCATAACCACTTATCATTTATAATAAAAGCAGCATTGTTAACCTCTAGTGGTTCTGAGTGCCTTTGTTTCCACTTTTTAAAAGAAGGGGGTAAAGTGGTCTCCACTGTTGCCAACCTTCCATAAATGAGTACGCTCGTTACATGAAGGTTCCTAGATTGTATTCATTAAGAAATACTGCGTAGGTAACTGGATCCACAAAATGATTTATGGCCTGAGAAAAATCTTCGAAATTTCTGGACAGAGGATATTTACACATCACAGGATGTGCTCTGATATATCTAATTAAACTGCAACATTTCACTATCATGCCGCTGCCAAAGATACCATAATAATATATAACGTTTGAAACTTGTCTTATGGAAAGGTATGTTGTTGTAGGAACAAGCAATAAGTTCAAAAACTAAAACCCGACTACTAAAAACCACGCTCTAATTTTCAGATCCTAATAGTCAGGTGGATCCCAGTAAACCAAATCAATCTTTTTTATTTGATACTCAACACGCACAATTTTTTTTTAAATTATGATTTCATATCTTATAGAGGGCGCTACATTTACTATGATGTTATATAGGCTATAAGCAGCGAATGATGAAGCCGCTTCCGATGAACCTACATACAGACTTAACATACATACATGTCAAAATATAACCCCTTTTTGCTTCGCCGCAATCGGTTAAAAACAAACGTAAAACCCACCACAAGACAATAGGAAAAACAAACATTATGAAAACCCATTGTGGTATTTATTCACGTGGAATAACAGACTGAATCATAGCTTCCATGCATCATTCTACGTAATACTTGACCATGCACAAACAAAATGGTGTTGATTTAAGGTGGCGACAGTGTGAACTCATCATGCGAACATAACCATAATATCCATATATACAATTTCAAACCAATAAGTTTAGACGAATAAATAAAATCGGAGTGTCTGTATGTAATATTAAAATAACCGCCTTTTACTAAATGCACATGAGTACGTTTACAAGGTAAGAACATAATATACCAAAATATTTTTTTGTTAGTTTTTTGTCTGTTTGTCTGTATTCGCGAATCTTTGAAACGGCTGGACTGATTTGGATAGAACTTTCCATAAAATAAAATAATTAAATAAAAACGCGGACCAAGTCGCGGGCACAGCTAGTATCCCATAATAATCTTTATAATATCTAAGTAGGTAATTATATCTTTCAGTATGTCATAAATAGTACCTACGAAACAAATTCGTTTCTGTATTAATATAGCACTGAAATTATTTTTACTTCGTTTATCTTTGCAAATAAATGAAGTGTCTGTTAAATTAAAATAACCGCTTTTAAGGGTTACGTACCCAAAGGGTAAGAACAAAACCCTATTACTAAGACATCGCCGTCCATCTGTCTGTCTGTCTGTCCTTTTTTACCCTCTGGTTACGGAACCACAAAAAAATAGTAAGGCCTTGATATCATGACGAAGGGAGATGTGTCATCACAATGAATGGAATAATATACAACAGTAATAAACGGTGATATGACAGAAAGAGTGATGAATATATTAACAAGAGTCACGACGAATATTGCGCATGACGAGGTTCACTGAAATATCAGACTTTACTACTGGGTAAAGCTTATGCATATAATTTTTAGAGTTACTTACCGAAAGTTTAAAACGGAACCCTATTACTAACACCCTAGCACCTTTAAATATTAACTTTATTCTATATTTTAGTACTAGCGGTGCCTGAGAAATTGTCTTACATTTCTAAACTAAGATTCTAAAATAAAAGTAGCCTAAGTTGTTCCTTATTACACTAGCTGTCTGTCAGTGAAAGTCTCGTCAATATCGGTCCAGCCGTTTTAGAGATTAGCGGGTACACACAAACAGACAGATAGACAGGCAGGCAAGGCAGACCTTGTGAACATATATGTGCGTTTAGTAAAAAGCGGTTAATTTAATTTTACATACAGACGCTACAAATTTTATTTATTTATATAGATTTGTCGTTGTAGCGACAATTGAAATACTTCAACTGTGAACATTTCAACTGTCCACGAGCTATCACCGTCCTCGAGGTACGGCCTGTGACAGACGGACAGATGGACAGCAGTCTTCCAAATAAAAAAAATACTTTTTATGTGGCTCTAGCAGAAAAACCTGGAAACAAATGGTCTAAGATCCGAATATAACATCGAGCTTCACCGATCCGTTTAATGGATAAAAATTGTTCGATATAGATAATTTTAGTTTATTAAAAATGATAAAAAACATGGGTTAACTAATGTTTAATAAAATCTTAGCCAGGCTGTAATTAATAAAAAATTGAAAATGTTTTTTTTTAATTTCACCATCGAGTTTAGAAAAAAATAAAATACTAACGGAAAATACAGCCTATTGGATAATATGCAAACTGAGGGTTGCCTATTCTTTTCCTGGCACACGTGTGTGTGTGTGTGTAAATAGGTATTTCGCTGGTAGTTATTTTCACCCATTTGTTTAATCCGCAGTTAAACCAGCAGTTTGCATATCCTATAGGCTCTGTACTGCCGTTAGTGTTAAATTTTTTCGTCAAACACAAAACCAAAATTAACTTTTAATCTTTAATTAATTTTAGCCTGGCGAAGATTTTATCATGCAATCTATGGTTTTTATCAACGTTAATGAACTTATTTATTTATTGAATTTACCAACAGTTGTTGCAAGAAATGTACTTACTTACATCATACATTAACAAAATAAGCAACTGCACAACTAATTATAGGTAAACACAAAAAAATGAGAAAAAAATATATAGAAACCATAAATGCTAACAACACAACTAAATTACATATCGAATAATTTTTATCAAACAGATATGTGGAGGTCAATATTATATTCGGATCTTCTCCAAGAAATTATAGTACGGGATACGTAGTACAAAGATTTCGACTATCAAGCTAATTTTTCGCAACTAGCTTAATTTTGGTGAGACGACAATTCTTTATATGACAACAATTCTCGATTGTGGTAGCTAAACGAGGTAGCTAGTGTTGAAAATTTCAGAGCGTAGGATCGGGGACTTTGGACCACTTAATTTGTAGGACAATATGTCTGTTATATTACAAAAACATTAAGTTAGCACTAGAAAAAAATTGCTGATTAGTAATTAGTTTCCATGACCTTGCTATGATTATCAATAATCGATTATCAATAAAAATGTCATGACATGACATAGCTGTTTTTTTCTAGTGCTAACTTAATGTTTTTATAATATAACAGACTTATTGTCCTACAAATTAAGTGGTCTAAAGTCCCCGGTCCTACGTTCTGAAATTTTCAACACCAGCTATCTCGTTTGTAGCTAAACGAGGTAGCTGGTGTTGAAAATTGTTGACACAATCGAGAATTGTTGTCATACAAAGTTTTGTCGTCTCACCAAAATGAAGCTACTTGCGAAAAATTAGCTTGATAGTAATAAGTCGGAACTTTTGTACTACGTATCCCGTACTATGAAGTAATACGCGTAAAACTTCTTTCTTGTCGTTTTATAGACAAAAATGGGTTGCGAAACTCTTGTTGCACGAGTCCGGCACACACATACACACTGTCTGGCCGTATAGTACAAGTCTACCGGCTCCCTAATGAAGTGACCCAGTTCTATGATCGCCTGTTTCGAGCTGCCTGTTATGGGGGGGGGGGGAACAGATGGCTAGTTTACAAAGGCGGTCGGATCTACACGGGGACAACTTCGAATTAAATAGTGGCTTTAATTTTTTCAACGAGATTATCACTAGTAGATAGTATCTGTTTTATACACTGTAACTTAAGCTTCATTTTATTCCAATAAATTTCTTTCGAATGGTTCCCGGGAAAAACATTTAGTTAAAAACTGACTTTACCATTCAAATAGCTACATATTTAGTTTCAAGAATTGTTTCCTTTTCGACAATGAACCCTAAAAACAATAAATAAAAGCAAGAACAACACAAAATACAAAAAGCAGGACCGAAATACTGAACTGTCAAAGCGCTTGCGAACCGGAAAATTCCCATGAATAAAATTGTAGTATATTTGAAATTTATGTTCGCATACAAAGAGGAACGACGAAGCTTACGTCGCCAAATATACGAGATGACTTGTATTAGATTTTTATTGAATCCTAGTTGCTGTCAGCGGCTTTGCTCGTGTTTCAAACTCCTCGACAAAACTTTTTTTTTTTCAATACTTTCACATTGCAAATTTACAAAAGGAAAAAATTATCAGTAAAGATGGTAGATTGCTTCAACGACTCCCCTGGGTTGATGCCGACGTGTTATGCTCTAAGTTTTAGCCGTAACGTTAGTTTTCATCATTGTCGTGTTCTTATTTGAAGGTCAAGATAGGCTGAACGTCCTCGTCTGAATTAGCCAGTTGCAGGAAATGAGATTGTTTGTTTCATTTTCCATAGAATAAGCCAGAGAAAAAGCAACTCTCCTGGTGGTCAGCAGGGGTCGCAACCGGTATTCGAAATTTCGAAAATACTGGGATACCGGGCCAAATGTAGGTCTTAATGATACCGGTTTTAATTTTACAAAAACCGGTATATTCGGTATTTTTGGTTTTAATAAAACATATAAAATACAAATAGAAACAGTACAAGTTACGCGCCAAAAACCTTGTGTCGATGAAAATTTGTTTAGAAAATAAATACATACAACCATACATATCATCACGACATGTTCCTTGTGAGATAGGCAGAGAGCACTGAGTGCCAAGTGTCATGATCTCTGCACACTTGCTTAGCTTCCTTCACGTCCATTAATCTCTTCATACAAACTTGCCAGTTTCGGAGATTTTTGGCACCACCTTGGATAATACTCGATCTATTTGGTCGTTTGACAATCCAACCGCGGTCTCCCCGGGTACCTTCATCCATCCACTTTCGCATTGTATATCTGTTTAGTCAATCTTTCATTCTTTCTACCCTTTCATTCAATCCCACTCTTTCTCTGATCACTGTATTGTACCGTACGAACGCGGTCTGCGAGCGTTACTCCACGGCGGAGCGCACGCATCTCGACCGCATTTATCTTACTTTTATGCTGCCTCTGATATACTCGACTCAGTTAGTTCTGACTAGTTAACCCAACATTCCATTCACTCTATTACCAGCACTCACTTTCATTTCTACGTCTACGGTGTATCTTCCATCCCTGCTAAAAGCATTACCAAGATGTATAATTTCATTCACTTGTTCTAGCACTACATCGTCAACCATGACTCTTACATCCATTCTGGTTATATCTCTATCAAATACCATTATTTTATTTTTATTCACATTCAAATTTTCCTTCTTTACCATCTTTCTTAACTGATGAAGAGCCTAGAAGTACGGCGTCATTTGTATAAAGCAGGCAATTCTCCACCTGGTCATTTTGAATTTTGAAGGCATTTATTCAAATACAAGATAAACAGGCGCGCTGACAACACGCAACTTTGCTTAACGCCAATGTTAACATTAAATCAACGCTATATGTTGCCATCCACCCGCATACATGCTTTACAATCTAAATCAGAGTTTCCCAAACTATGGGACACGACCCAGTCGTGGGTTGTGAGAGAATATTAAATGGGTTTTGACTTGTATAACGACACATCACCCTCCAACTGCTGGGTCCCGACTACCGCGGCTATAACGTCGTAGGATATAATTATCGCTCACCGTCAGGAGAGCGGTGTGCTTGTGCGCTGTCTTATCCCATAAAAAACTAACTTTTTCATACTAAATTTACTAACTTTAGCTTAATCTCGGAATTATCGAAAATACAGGAATACCGGTATTTGTTTGGGGCCAATACCGAAAATACCGGTTTTGCTTCAATCGTTCGGTATTGCGACCCCTAGTGGTGAGAGAGAACTTTGTCCTATATGAACCACAGTGTAGGCCAAGTTTGCAACTCTTCCCGCCCTTCGGAGCGACAACAACACAACAACGTGTATTGATGTGGATACAAATTTTAGATAATTACTTTAAGTGGGTTAAAAAGTTAGGTAGTAGATATTTGTTGCTACAGCGAGAACAAAAATACATCATCTGTGAAATTTTCAATTGTCTAGCTGACATGGTATATGAGATATAGCCTGGTGACAGACATACTGACAGACGGTCAGCGGAGTCTTAGTAATAGAGTTCCATTTTTTACCCTTTGGGTACGAAACTCTAAAAAAAGCTTGAGTAATAGTGAATAATGTGTTGTAACATAAAAACAATTGCTAAGTGCCAGTCCAACTCGCGCGCGCAAGTTTCAATCTATAAAGACGGCAAAGAATAACGTTTGTTATATGTATATAATATATTAATTGTTTCAGTTTTTAGTATTTTATGTCGTAGCGGCAACAAAAACACATTATATGTAAAAATTTCAACTGTTTCGCTATTACCGTTCATGAGATATAGCCTAGTGACAGACAGATAGATAGACGGACTGACGGATAGACAGACAGACGGATAGTATAGTCTCAATAATAGGGTTCCCAATTTATCCTTGGTTACGAAACCTTAAAAACTACCAAATGTCATTAACATCGATTAGAACTACTGAGGTTACTACTCAAGTTGTCACATACCCGCATTTTTTATTATTTTTTATATAAGTATTTATAAATTAAAATTCTAAAATAAAAGTATCTAAAGCCGTTCCTTATTATATTATTAGCTATCTACAGTGAAAGTCCCGTAAAAATCGGTTCAGTCATTTTGGAGATTAGCGGGTACAAACAGACAGACAGACCGACATAACTTTAAAAGCACTAATTTGACAAAGCGAATTTTAATAAATAAAATTGGAGCGTCTCTATACTTCAATTTTATTTATTTGTATAGATAAACAAATACAAATACCAGCGATATCGTTCTCGACACTAAAACTTGACTCGCTACCACAGAGCATCAGAATCACCACCTCGCGGCCTCTACTAGAGACGTTGTTGATGTCATTTTCTATACAAATCAAGGGTGTCAGTGGGC
>DVZL01000658.1:0-21646 GCA_018236625.1 Lasaia peninsularis
CTTTTTTCCTTTAACCCAAATGTTGGGAACTTCTGAACGTTTGTTTACATAATTTATGCCTTCTCGTGACAGATAGTATAGTCTCATATATCAAAAATACCTACCTATTGCTGATTTGTAATGATAAAATATAAGATGTTGTTTCGTAATGGCAAAAATTCAAAGTCTTATCTGTTGAAATTTTGATGAACGCAGTAAATGAAGAAGTGTTTTAATTTAGTTCGGAATTTTATTGATATTTTTGGTGACGCTTTACAGAGCACCTCTTTATTGGTATTAGACGAAGCTGTCGATAAAGCTACCATATTGAGTACTTACATGGGACAACTATCGTCAGAAAAAGGCCCTAACTTTATGTCTCCTTTTCGACATGTCTCATGCTGGCATCGATGAGGTAGGTTTAGCGGCAGTACCGTCCGATGTAATAATCATAATTAGGCACATTAAAATAAAAACTTTGGTATTGAAAAAAAATATGATCTACACTTCTTTTAAAGCGGATCCATATTGCAATTAATATGAAAATAAGTGTATAAAAAATTTGGCGATATCCGAGTCCATTTAGCGAATTTAATTTTTATTAATGAATTTACAATGAATATATTTGGATTGGATAGTGAAATAATACTGTTGAATGTGTACACAGCCAAGACATATTTAAGTTGGCACAAACATAGCTAAGTTATAGGTATAGTAATACTTAATGTATAGAACATCAAAAAATAGATCCACGTACTTTGCGCTTTAGTTACGTAAAACCTAAACGTGTTAGACGATTTTTATAGATATGAAGCTTAATAGTTTGGGGTTAATTTTAAATATAGTTATTATGTTAAAACGTATGTTTATACTATTATGCTCGTTGTATTTAAATACATATTTTTTATTTAATACGCACATACGTATAATACGTATATATACCTACGTATGCATAAATTTGTAGGTATATGTGTTTTAAAAAATCCCTAAATGTGTTTGAATAATTAATTTATTAATAAATGTATAGAATTAATTATATCTCAAGGATCTGTTGAATATATATAAATCACTATATTATTAAAATTTGTTTAAAAATATTTATGATTCCTTAAAAACCATTAGGTAAGTACAATAATCAAACTTCAACAATTTTTTAAAGTTCCCGAATATTTTGCGGACTCTAAAAGTGAAACTTATATAGTAATGACAAACATAAATTGGCAAAAAATAGCTCGAAAAAAAAATTAGGCTACTTTTTTTATTTCATTCTAGTCCAATATATTTTATTATAATGCTAAATGGCAAATAACATTGACTTGCTGCCTATTTATTTTTCTATTTAACTTTTACAAATGTATTCATACGTAGCTATGGTATTACAATATACAAAAATGTATTT
Organism: Lasaia peninsularis; assembly: GCA_018236625.1. Taxonomy (NCBI): domain Eukaryota; kingdom Metazoa; phylum Arthropoda; class Insecta; order Lepidoptera; family Riodinidae; genus Lasaia; species Lasaia peninsularis. The sequence continues at coordinate 1,379 of DVZL01000658.1, forward strand.
GTAACAAGCAGTATGTTTATATTGTACTATCTTAGGATTTTGGGGTTTCAGTTGAATCCAGCCTATATAATTTTATGTCGTCGCATTATTATAGAATCTCCACAACTACGCTTTTGACAGGTAATATTAGGCAGCACATTATCATTGGCATTATAGTATAAACTAAGTTTCTTTTGCAATATAAAATTCAACATTATGCAAAACGGTTAGGCATTAAGTACCATACATAATTTAAACGCTTTAAGCAAAAGGAAGACACTGTAGATACTATTATAGTAATTACACAGTATTATATAAGTATACACTACAATATTTAATCGTATACACATTAATATATCGAAATGTTTATATCCTACACAAAACAAAATGTATGCCGTATGCAGGTACAAGCACGATGTTTGATAATTAAAATACTTTCATCAATGGGCGCCGTATAGTTTCAAATATCTAAATATCAGCTCTCAGGGAGTTTTATTGAGCACCTATTGACCAAGGAATATACATGCACTGTGTAAGAGTTCCACCTGTTGATTTACTACGAGTGATAGTAGGTACGGGGGAAGTACCTGGATGGTACCAAGTACTTTATTGTAGATACGGTAAAGTTTGTTAGAATGCCGATTTTTTTTGGTGGAGGTAGCCATAACAGTGCCGGTTTTAGTACTACCAGCGTCCTGAGCGAAATTTCTACGTCGCCTTTTAAATGCATTTACCATAACAAATAGGGCAAAGAATATTATAAAATAAAAATTCATCAAAAGGGAAATAAAACTTTTTCGCCAACTTTGGGGAATCCAGATATTGTCTACGAATAGGCGTCTCTGCGTTAAAGCGCCTCAGGAAGTAAGTAATTCAAGATTTTGGAATCGACAACAACGTGTACTGTTCGGTCCTGGATGTTATTAAATAGGAAGCTTTGATCCTTTGCTTTAGATCTTTCGTTGCGTCTTTATTCTGATAATGTAAAATGTTATAATATATAAACAATAAATATGAGTGTACGTCGTGCTGCTAAATGTAAGATTAATCATAATTTAGAGAATAATTTGAGCTCCAAATACATTTGTATTCGTTTTAGTCTTGTCATAACAAAACTCTTTTGTAACAGTTACAAGCAATATTTCATCTATAAATAACCAAAATGTATGTTCTTCAAATGTCAGCTCTCAGGGAATACTGATAAGGGTTATTCCGAGTATACATTGTCCAAGGAATATTCGTGCACTGTGTATGCGTTCCACCCGTTAGGAGTGATACGAGTAGGTACTCCGTTGTGCACGCGATAAAGTATTCTTAGAGTGACGATTTATTTGGTTTAGTTTTTGTTTTATCGTAACAAAATTATATTATAACAGTTACAACTAATATTTCAACAATAAATAAAAAAAATGCTATAACACATTAAATTACGAAAATTCTAAATACCCTTAACATGTACCTATAGATAAGAACATTACAGCAACGGCCTCCTGCTTACGGAATACTTTTCTTGAATACATTAAGACATAAGTTATCTATGAAACAATTACCATTTTCTGAAAATTTGGATATGTTGAATCTATTTTCAATTGATCGATGGCATAAATAACAATGGAAACATTTACCCGTGCTTTATATGTTGGTTTACTACAAACGAATACTCATGTGACATTTATGTAATGCGATTATATTGGTAAATTACAATAGTTACAACACGCAAAATATTTACTTATGTAATAAAAATGTTCTATAATAGAATATGTAGACACCTAGGCCACTTAAAGTATTAGCAAAGCACATTATGTTACAAAACCTTGATTGTACAAGAGGACTTGAAAATAAACCTGGAATTGTTAAGAAAAAATCATGCAAAAATGAGTGTATGGACAAACCTAGCAGTTTAAATTTTAGTTTTTTATTAATTTTGTATGTAGGTAATATTGTGAAATTTTAAATAAAAAGTACCAGAAAATGTTATGTCATTTGACAACTTAATAAAATAATGCTATACGACTCGTTACGTCAGCGAACATTCTGGAGACTAGAGTTCGATTTTCAACATTGAAAGGCGTTTGTTTTATAGACACAGATATACCACATCATGGGTATGCACATCTATTTGTTTTTTTTTTTATTTTTTTATTTTTTATTGACATCTATTCGAGAAGATATATACAGACACGCAAGTTGAAATATGATTTATCGTATATACTAACACAAAACAAATAGCAATTCCATAGGCGTCTACATTATTCTATTTCAAATATCTTTCCAACATTCATAACACTCAATGCACCAGTTTGTAAAATGAGACGTTCGACAACAACTTGGTCGGTTTGTCAGTCTTGGTCTCTGCCGGAATCTAACTTAGAGCCAATGGAATGTGCCCTTCTCCATCTGTATGTCACAGAAAAAGCCTCCTCTGTCCCACTCATTTCCAACAGTCGTATATTATGTTAAACATTTATGTAGATACTTAGACATATTAATCGTACATAATGTAATACAGATCGAGATTATTTCTCTACACGTAATTGACTACCTACAACGATTTCTAATTAATTGAACAAGTGTAGACAGTTCATATTGAAAACTGACAACGGCTTAGTAACATTTAATGTAAGGTTAAAAATTTATACTTTTGTACATCCCTAGCACTGAGATTTCGCGACGTCATCTTGAAAGCTGCCTCGTGACAAACGAACACGGAAAGTGTCAAATAAACGTTTGACTCTTACGAAAATAGTCAAACATGATTTTGACAATTGCCGCGTTACGTTTTCTAGTGTTAAGCATAAACAAGAGAACAGTCAATGTACGATTGACATCTCACGAAAATTTTTAAAAATGACATGACGATTTTCTCTTCACATCAAGTGTTAAGAATGAATGCGAGAAGTGTCAAAGTCTATTGACATTTGACGAAAATTGTCAAAAATGACATAACATCGCGACATTTCATGTTCATGTTCACAAAGAAACACTATTTACGCGCACATCGTGTAAAGAAACGAGATAACCTACTGCATTTGTTCTGACAGTATATTTAGTACTCAATATAGCTTTACACGATATAACTTGTCACACTTTTCGATTCGTAAGCGCGAAAACTCCATTCTAGGGTTACCAAACAGATTCCCATACAATGCAATGACTTCACCCATATTAATGACTGTTCACGTATATTTCTGCTATCGCAACCTCTTTCCTTTTATTTCTAATAAGTAACAATAAACATTAAGTGTCTACAAACATTTATTAATAAACATGTACTGGCCACTTAAACTACAAAGTCGACATTTAGATTACTCATATATTATAACCTATATAAATATATAAACTTTATAACCTATATAATTAAAAATGGAGAATAAATATAGCATTTTACAAAAAAAATCACTTCCCCATCAATCGACTATATTCCGCTGTATACACACACATTCATAAAAAGAAAAAAGTACACAAACATTAGGAACGGGTGTATTATAGTTAAAAAATGAATCTCACATAATATAAAGGAGCAAGGCAAATTCATTTAGAAATCTCATCTCTTTATTGTAGTAGGTTATAAATTTGTCATTAAATAACTTTATCCTAATAATGCAATATATAAGCTTTATTATATAACAAGTAAGCTCATTTTGGCGAAATACTTTTTAAAGTAATACGATTACTTAATACTATAGGGGTCCCATATAAAACATATACTGTATGTGGGTAAATTTCACTGAAGAAGTTATATCTAAATACATAATAACGTTGGCTGAGTAGGGGTGTACGAAATAATACACCATTCTATAAATAGAATATCTGTTTAACGCAGTAAGGATTATACGTTTAACGGCTTTATTTTGATAAGTTATATGTAATATTTGAGCATCATATGCCCTTAAATGATTAATAGATATGAAGACGGTGGGGGTGTGTACTTTACGTTCAATTAAATCTATTTTAATATATTAACATCGACTACATTTATATATTTTTATCATTGTGTGTTCGGAAAATGCTTAAATACATTCAAACATCCAGATAATTAATATTTTGAATAAGAAGCTGACTTGTCTTGGTCGCATTGAAAGACGTGCAAGTTGCTTAAGGCGCTTCAAGAGATAACTACCAATATATCTAATAGAAGAAAATACGATTAAATTTTAATTTAATTCTCATTAATTTGTTCGAAAAAAATCCTTAAGTACAGAAAGTAAACTTATTTCTTCAAATTTTACAATATACAATATATTTTAAATATTATATTGTAGGTATATTGTAAAATTTGAAGTACACTATATTTTAAATACCTTCAACGTACTGAGTACATCTTTAATCAATACCTAAACAATTAATTTGCGGAATTGCGGAAACCCACACGGTTAAGAAGTGATAAAATATTTAGTGATACTAATATTATATACCGTATTTAAAAAAAACTAATAATTGAATAAATTAAAAGCAAAACAAACTTTTTAGAAAAAACTTTTAATTTTTTCCTTACTCTCAACGAGCCCTTTCATTTGATACCCATATTGTAGATGTGAATTAAAGGTAACTGTTCCGCCATCTTGGAAGGACCTGCCATATTGAGTTTAGCATGAAGTCATGTACCTTATCGTGCATTGTCATTCAAACTAAACGTGTATACAAAATTTCAGCTTCATCGGGTGAAGATATCTACTTCAAAATTGTATTCTAAGACTCCACCCGAACATATATACTTAAAGTTAAATAAAAGCTTTTAAAAATAGTAACTCTGATAATTCACATTTGATGGAGTAACCAAAGTTGTAGTAAAGGAAATTTCCTTAAGTCAACGAGTATAATTTGACGTCACAATAACATGAAGCGAAGAAGACATGTCAGCTGAACAGTATGGCATTGTATTTGTAAAAACAAATTATTCGAGTTTCCTTTCCAATATATACTTACATAAAACATTTATTTATCTATAGTTTTATTTAATACTACCTATTTAATAATCTTTGCGCAAAATCAATTGACAGTTACGGCGGCCATGTTTTACAAGTACCCGCGTAGTATGTGATAATATCACAACCGTAATTAAAACCGCTTTCCTAATATCAATAAATTCGTGATAATGCAGTCTTAAATCTAAAACAACTGCGAGGAGCGTTGTAAATTTCATTGTTTATAGATATATTCAGTCTTTCCATAGATTAATACCTTTTACGTCACTACCAGGTTAAATGTCAAATCCGGGGGCTCATAATCTGTGGTTTGTTGGAATATTTAATATTAACCAACGAGTCTCTATAACGGGTAATTCCTTAGTGTTTTCGAGAAAACGACGTTACATAAATTAAGAAATTTGATTTAAAATTGTTCGCTTATCAAATAATAATAACTGACGTTATTTAATTTTCCAAACTGCACTAATCAAAATTCTGATATAAAAACCAAAACTGTTATATTTCCAATTCTCCATGGTTTGACGTCACAAAATCTATTAAGATTTCTAGGTGACCACATCGAGACAAGCTGTGAAATGTAACAACAAAAAGCAAACATTTAGTACAGCACTTAGAAAGGTAAGACGTTAAGATTTTCACATTTTTTGTTTGAAAAAAAAAATACGAAAAAATATCCCACGAATAGGAAATGCCAAGATGAAAACAACTCGTTTATGTCGTTTAAATAGCGTTCATAGGATTCTCGATGATGTTAAAAACAGCGTTGTTCGGTTTCGGTTTGCGTCTGAATATGAAATCGGCGAGACTTGCAGCTCGTCGCGGGCCGCATGTATCCAGCAGACCAGTTATTTCACCGCTGCTTCTGGATTCTACGACCGGCTTTTGAATGTCAATGAGAGATGCATTCTTCCGTGTACCATCAGTGTAATCGTCTTTTAAATCCGAGGATAGTGCTTTGGCGTTGATGAAAGATAGAATGGTTGGTAGTGGATGAGTTTCGGCCAGAGACAGCGGTCGCTCTAAGCGCCGCAACACACGAGCGCGTACGGCGCTCGCCAGACTTTCGCGGGAAGTTGATCCGCCGTTTGTGAGTTTAGGGCTCATCGATCCATTTTGGTTGTCTGAAATATCAACTAATTACATTAAAATTCGTTTAAAACATGTTTATATATATGAAATACTCTCATTGCTATTGTTAATTTGACTAACATTACTTTTTTGCGGATTATTTGAAACATAATACAGAAACCTAAGCTCTATTTCTAAAGTTTGGAGAAGGGGAGTTTAACGGCAAGCACAAATTCGCAGAGTTATATCAGCTTAGCATCAGGTTGACTGTCTGGTATCTATAGACAACGTATTTTTCTTAATGTATGCAAATCCAACCGTAAGTTTGTTTCTCTTAGCAAAAAAAATATTGGTAGAAGCTTTAAATGTCAAATAGTTAATTCAAAAAATTTGTGAATACTTATTTCACAGAGTATAAAATATAGTAAAGTTTTTAAAGCAGAACAACACATTTTTGGGGACAATTAAAGCAACGATTATGTTTCCCGTCCTCGGGTACCACTAAGCTTTAAAAATACATTTCCGTAGCCCATAGAACTTGAATAAAGGCGAAAAAATTACGTTTACACTAGAATACATTTATGTACCTAAAAATATCGTTCTCTGTTTGTGTATAAGCGTAGTTTGTCAAAAAAGAAATTGTGAATCTCATCCAGAGCCATTAACAGCTATTTAGTCCTCTATAAATGTAAAAAGATAAAAAGATGAGAGGCACCCATGCTTCATCAAAATATTTCCAAGTTATGAGAGTCTGTATAGTCCTTATGAGCAGAAAACAAACAATGAAATATTCCAAAAAAATTAAGAGCCAGGTAAGGCAGAATTTTGCGAGCCAGGTAAGACATTTGATACACCACGATAATTTCGTTAAAATGAAAAGACTACACTAAAAGAATAACAATTGAAGAAATACGAATTATATTATAAAATGAAAATGGAAGAAAGCACAAGGAAAAATGGTTATCCTACCAATAAAACTTTATTATTGAGAAGACAAAACTAAGCAGAATGCAGTCTGCTTTTTTCGTCTTCGTAACCTTTTTCTTTCAGCGTGTTGGTAGAAAATTTAGATATTATCTATATTTTTAGTATTAAATGCCTGTTTCCCTTGGCTACGTTATAATCTGAGAACGCTTCGCACATTTTCATTTTGAATTTTCGTTGAAGTAAAAAAAATGAAAAATTTGAACGAAAATAAGAAAACTAACGCTTTAACTTTTCCCGTATACACTTTTATAAGTTGCCCATTGAAAGCGGTATGGAGTTCGCCAAGTCGGCTTGTATAAAGATACAATCCACTGACACATAATATAGACATACAAAGCTTTTGCTTGGAGCAAATATATTTTAGCTCGATCATTTAACGCTTGGAATAAAATTAAAGTCCGTTAATAAAAAAAGCTTATCAATAAACAACAAAATACGAACAAAGTTTTAATAAAATGAAACAAAGAATTCGTCGATAATAAAAAGCGTTTTTTACATTAAACCCAGATAAAATAAAATATAACTGAAAACAAAGGAAATAAAAAATATAACTTTTCATATAAGTGATTTAATTAACATCGCCTCCAATGATCGAAAGCGACACAATCTTACGTTCACATTATTTACCTATGCGGTATATATTGGCAGAATAGTTCTTGACATCAGACGTGGGGCGAGACAATCAGCAAAGGCCGCTTTCACCTACCAACAATCTGATTAGTTGCTGGCAGGTATTATTCAAAAATCAAAAGTGTAGGTTATATATAAATGGCAGGTTATAATTTTTTTTATTAAATAACGGTCAAATCCGAGAGTATCTGTAATATAAAGGAAGTTACCATTGCCAATAAATAGGTAATTTACATTCAGTAAGAATGATTCCATGTAGTTATCGTAGATTGACACTTGCGTAAAGGGTGTTTTATGACTACGAAAAGTAGATCAGTAATTATAGGATGCTTATGGTGTTTGGTAGAAAAGATTAGCAAGGTGATGAACTGTGATAAGATAGCGAATGGTTAATGTGGTGTCAAAAATTACCCTTTGAAATCGATGGTCGAGGTGAAGGGCCCGCGTCCTCGTCGGTATGCCCTTCTGAAAGAGTCTCCAAAGTTCTATGGTCTGTTCTCGCATGGTCATTGATATTGTCCTCGACGTTGGGCTCACTTCCCGCCCCCGAAGTCGATGGTGTGGGATTCTTGAAACGCAGATTTAAAATTATTTTTCAATGCACCATCAATCCAATTTGATTTCTCTTTATTAAACAAGAATTGCTCACAGAAATTGCTTATGAGATAAGACCGCTTTAACTTAACAAATAATATAGGTACAAATAATTGATGTCACAACATTTATTTTGTTGTTGCGCTGTAAAATGTTTTTTATTTAATTTATTAATAATGTGTTGCTATGCGCAAAACTTAAGAATGGTTGAACCGATTTGATCGATTTCTTTTTTTCAGACTTCATCAAACGTGGCAAATGTTCGATGAAGTCTTAGAAAATAAAATATTTTAAGGAACATGGCAAAATAAAATGCCTTAATTTTCCCATACGAACCTATTAGCTGTCAATGTTAGGCGGTACGAAGTTTGTTGGGTCCGCTATTTATTATTATACTAGCTGTGCCCGCGACTTCGTTCGCGTGGAATATTTATTTTGAGCATACCTAATTTATTTTTGCAAATAACCTCCAAAGCTTCAAAAAATATATTTTGTTCACAATTAAATACTCTTAATCAACAACACATTTATTTGGATAAAGATTGATATTATTACGTTGATACAACAGCTCTTGACAAATAATGCATTAATTTCGACCAAATTTGATTACCATAAAAACGGTTCTAGTAAGTTAATCTTAAAAGATAGACATATACTGTCGCGGAATTTTTTTTAGATCATTTCAAGAGAAATAATTCTTTCATGCATATATTTTTGGTATCTTGAACCGTTTTCGCAGCGCACGCAACGGAAGCCCTCAAGGATGAATATTTTTCCTTGTTTTTTTCACATTTTCCATTATTTATATTTATATGTTATATGTTATATAGCCTAAAGCCTTCCTCGACAAATGGTCTATTCAACACAAAAAGAATTTTTTAATTGGAACCAGTAGTTCCTGAGATTAGCGCGTTCAAACAAACAAACAAACAACGACTCTTCTAGATACTATTACTCTTATTAAGTTGCATAAAATTTTAGAGGTAAACAAACATTAAAAAATATGAACGCCATTATAATCATATTTATTTTGTTGTAACTTTTTAATTAAATACTTATTATAGACAAACATCAGTCTCAATATTTTCCCATTTTTTACCAGCGGAGGCGTCACACTGAAAGGATACCTTAGGTTGTTTTTAATAGGCAACTGAAACGCCATGTATTTAACATCCTGTAGACGTAAGGCATAAAATCGTCTATCCATCTTTGCAATAACTTTCCGGCTCGGCTTCTAAATCAATAGGTAAGGCTGGTCGTCTCTCCATATGAACCTGGACAAAATCTTTTGCATAGAAATCTTTCTTCTCATAGCGCTCAAGGGTCTTCTTAGAAACACCAAATCGTTTGGCAGCTCTTAACTAGTCAATTTCGTTTCTTCGTATTGCATTCACAACCTGTATCATGGCAGCGTGGTAGTTCCAGGTCTTCCATTTGGTGAAGGCATCTAAAATAAAAATATACGTTTTTTTTGTGTACCACAATATGAGATATCCCATTTTAGGAACCCCAGCATATCTCATATTCGGAAAACAACACTTTTACAAGATGGATGCGCTTTTTTTGTTTCAAAAAGGAAACACAATAAAACTGCATTTACATCTTAAAATTGGTTATATTAGTTACAAATAAAATATATATTAAGAACTTTTAACGTAATAATAAAGTTGTTACATACCTTGTAAACATTTGATGAAAAATATTTGGTTTTACGATAATGTGTTAACCTGCACGCACACATCCTAAGATCGCCGGTGGTCGGCGTGCACTAGCAGACGTTTAGTACTGCTGCTGTGTAGATATGCGTGACACTAACGTCATATGGCTAAGATATATAGTTTGACCAATACCTAGCTATCTCATATTAGGCGCCTATCTCATAATAGGCATCCTTACCCTATGATTCACGTTCTTTCTGATGTCCAAAACTCAATCTCTATTATGTTCGATATCATTTTTTTTATACTTTTAATAACCAAACATGGCCAGCCAGAACGGCCAGTGATGTTTACGTTAATGCAACCTCCACGGCACTTTTAACTTTATGCTACTGGTAATACCTTTTGCCCATCCTTCAACGCAGAGCGCTGAGAAAAAGGCGACATTAGGCGATTCTAATATATTAGCCGTTCCTTCTGTATTACTGCGACTCACGGCGACGCTCTCTCCTGTCAATGACGAGTTATCCACCTAGAATATATTAAATTGAAATATATATAAATGAAAGTCGGGTTTGTTATAACACTTATAACTAGAGATCTGTTGGACCAATTTTCATGGTTTTTGATTTGTTGGATTTGTCTTCTTCCCGAATAGCATAATAGATCTTAAAAACAATGAAAATTGGATGAATAATAATTATGAAAAATTAATCATTTTCAATATATGATTTGTAGATGTCAAACTTTTGTTCTCCATCCTGTCAAATTCTGTGAGTAACGATTGACATTTATGCATTGTCTGTATTTTTTTAAAATCAGTTAAAAAGGTTGAAAAGTAGGTCCTACAGTAAGCAGATACATAGAAATTCCTCAAATATTTATGCGTCCGTACAGAAATAATGACAAAAGTTTAACATGAAAGCGTGCGTTCAGAAATTTATTTTATGTTAATTAAAATTTCTATTTCCGAAAAAAAATTTTAAGATTTATTGTATAGGGCAACGAAAAATATTATATGTATTTTTTTTTAATTTTATTCTCTTTTTGTATGTATTATTCATCATAATAAAATACTTTTATATGTATATCCATATTAATATTTATTTTGTATCATTGTATTATGTTCATCAAAGCCTAAATTAGTTTAGCTAAAATGTAAGAAGACATGCATTGACTGTGAGGCGTTCGAAGTTCGCCGGGTCAGCTAGTATCAAAATAAAATAGAATAAAACATATTGTATTTCACGAGGACAATGCAAGCAGTACTTGTGATGAGTCTATAAAATTATTATACCACTAATGTATGCGGCTTGTGTTCCTTGTTATCTAAGTTAAAAAAAGGGTAGGTGCTCAATCCGGTGGTGATAGGTCGCTATCCTATGGCCGGGCCTTAGACCGTATGTGAAAGTCTACCGGCTGCCCTACCTTCTAAGCTGGTACACGGCAATGTCATTATGTTCGCAGGAAAAGTAGTGCGGTGGATCCCTTCTCGAGTGAGTTGCTGCACAGCACTCTACTACCAGTGGTCTTGTTGAGAGTGACTAAGTTGACCTGGCTTACGAGCTTTGGTCTTACGAGCTGGCTGGTAGGGAGGCAAAGGTCACTAAGACCAATACAACAAGGGATTTTTTTGGTTACGAAATTATTCCACAAGTTCCAAGTGGATTTTTACGACGCTCATTTTATAAGATAGTTTATATTTCCGTAGTGGTCCCATACACATTTTATGGCGATGAAATGGGTGTACGAATTTTTTTTATGGGATAAAAAAGCGAATAACAGGCCAGGAACAGGCAATGAGGCGGTCATATAATAGATAGTAATATTTTTATAGATATGTAAAAAATTATAATTTACAACCAAGCGGAAATACTTTCCTTTAAAGTTTGGCATTTCAATGTTTTAAAAGAAGGAACATTTTACTATTGCTAATTCTAGAAACGTGATGGTAAGAGACAACCGTGTCCTATAGACCATACAGATAATGTAAATGATTCGCTGTCCTCCGGGTCCCACCCTCCATAAAGGAACACAACAACGTCATTATAGCAATTATAGCTATTCTCTCATGTGACGTATACGGGACTAATATAAACCCCAGCATAATCGATTTCAATATCCATACTAATATTGAAAGTGTGAAAATGTTTGTTGATTTGTTTCTTTGGGTTTTACGTCTTAAATTCTAAGCAAAAGGGCTCGCTTATAACAGAAACAAAAAAACAAGTGCAAGTTCGACTCCCGACGGAAGCAGGTATTTGTATGATGATCATAGAAGTCTGTACTTCCAGGTTGATTATGTTTAAGTGTTTCTATGTGGTAGTATTTTTGACATAAGCATTTAATTTGCATACTTTGAGGTTGGGTCAATTTGTGTAATTTATCTAGAGATATTGATTATTATTAAATTGGCTTATATTCTTCTTAGATAACCAAAGACAAAATATTTATATAAATTAATTATCTATGCCTGCGACTGCGTCCGCATTTTTATCTAATTACTATCTGTGCCCGTGACTTCGTCCGGGTTTTTTTTTATTTTTTTTACGAACTGGACCGGACCGGAACCGGAGGAAGTCCGGACCTTTAGCGACTAATCCATCGAAGGTCCTTTAATAACGATATTTCTAGTCCATTAAGAAAAACTTGAAAGATGAGTAGGGTAGCTATTAAGTCTTGTATCTTACATTTAGACAACGCAACAGTAACGTCTTGGGTGTCTACAAGCAAACTTCACACTACCTTAAAAATTTATCATAATTTCATCAATATAATTCTAATTCCCTCTGCAGTCGAGTAGTCTGTGTCCAATTTTTACGCACAAGATACCGGGTATGATACCAGGTAGGGCAACTTGTTTTTAAAGTTTTTTATAGTTTACCTAGAAAATATAACGTTACTTCAGATTATGCCTGATATGGCGATGAAATTGCCATCTGTCACATCATGAGATCTAATATCGTCGTTTAATAGGCATTATGCATGTGATTTATATATGGTCCAAAAATAAACAATACAATATTTATAATATACATTGTGAAATTATAGATATAATTAATTAAGTGAAGTAAGTATATTTAACATTTCACTTAATTAATTTCACTTCGTTGACAAATTATTGTTCTCACTTTCAGTGTAAGGTGACGTCACAAATAAGCGCGCTAAAATGGCGGTGTTTAAATCATCCGAAAATGATGATAGTTTGAATAAATATTTTTTTAGCTTATTTATTATTATTTTGCAATTGTTCTATTATTTAGGTATATTATTAATTTAATGAAGTATTGTTAAATACATAATTGCATAAGGAAGTACCTATCACTTTGGGATATGAACGTAACTTTTTTTTTGTTATAATTCTTTCCGCCTACCTTGCGAAAGTATTGGCGTTAAGATTTGTGCAAATTATTTCAATATGTTGGTATTCCTTTGACCAACATTACCCTCACCAATCAATGACGATGTTTCCACTCATAGGATGTTCCCCTTCATTGGTTGTGTTTTAAAACCTACTCACCCATAGTTTTCTTTTTCAGTAACCGCAAAATGTAGTTTAAGTACAACTTTATTTACAACATTTTTTTGTGTTTTTTTTATCTTTGTAGTCTTCTTAAGTTACTAAAATTAATATTATTACTAGTGTTTGCTTACATTTTTAAAACTACGCCATGTTTTTATGTGTAATACATGCATAATATAGTAGAGAAACACTAATAATAATTAATTTTAAGATTTCTAATGTGATGTCCTAAATAAGCGCATTTTTTTGCGTTTACATTTGCAACGCTGACTAAACCCTTCGAGGTAAGTCAAAAATATGTTCTTACTAGCTGACCCGGGGAACTTCGTAGCGCCTAACAATCAATGCATGTCGTGTTACCTTTTAGCTAAACTAATTTAGGCTTTGAATCTGCTAAATGCATTATTCAACCTTTTTAATTGATTAAAAAAATACAGACAATGCTTAAATGTCAACAATTACATACAGTATTTGACAGGATGGACGACAAAAATTGTTTGTTACTATATAATCATAGATTAATATATACCTATATAGGTATATAATCATTTACTAATTAAATAAAAAGTACCTTAAACCCTTTGCTGTCTATGATCCTCATGTCAGCTGGTACGATATCCCCAGCCTTGACGTAAATAATGTCACCTTTCACCAGATCACGGACTGACATATCGTTAAGGGTGACGCCATTTCGAGTGCACGTTGTGTATGTTGGTATCATGCTTTTGAAAGATTTCATTATCTGTAATTTTAATGATGATCAATATTATTTTAATTTTCAATATTTTTATTAAATTAAATGAAACAAAAGTTTTATGATAATAAAAGTAACAATTTATACGAGTATTAATCATTATCCTTTTTCTCTCAGACAGTTTGTAGGTACGTCAAAAGAATGTCTCGCTCCCACACTTCGTGGATCTTTTACATTCTAAATATATGACAAATACGTATTTTCGCGCTAGATCCTTGCAGCATAGACAGAGAGTATCGAGTGTCAAGTTTCATAATATCTGCATAATTGTTAGCTTCCTCTACGTTCATTATAAAGTAAAGTACCTTCACGCCTATTATCCCCGAAATGGTAGGCCGAGGTGTGCTAGTATATCCACCACTCGTAAGCCCGGTAGATATACTAGAATACACCCACGATTAGCCAAGGCACTAGGGCCCTGATGTAATAGGTGGCAAGCTTATCGCCACTTCGGACACATTCCAATCCCGGGCAATGTAATGCTTACTCAGAAAAATCAGAAAAACATTTTCAAGAAAAGTTGCCCGACCTGGGAATTGAACCCGGGACTCTACGTGGCAACAGTCTTAACAGGCGACACCTTTACGGTTACAACAGAGAGGTGACTAATCCATTATTCTCTTGATAAAAACATGTCGATTTCAGAAACTCTTGACATCACCCTCGGATAATACACGAGCTATTTGGTCGTGGATTGTCAACCTAGGTCTCCTTGGATACCTACTTGCAGTCATCCATATTTTATGCTTTGTACCTATAGCTGTTTTGACAATCTTTCTTCTTTCATTCTTTCAACATGACCGAATCATCGGAGCATATCTTTTTTCATTTTAGACAGACACTTTTTTTCAATCTAACTATTTCTCTGATCTCAATATTTATATAATTGATTTTATGGTTATAAAACTGCAAAAAAATCGACTTCAATTCCATCATGATGTCATCAATTATGTCATTTTGTTTTGTTCTTATTTCAAAAATATTTTATAAACCAATCGCCATGAAATGTATATGGGACCACCTCTGACCTATTTTACAAAAAAAATAACAAAATTCATTTGCATTGACGAAGTAAATGTGAACAAAAATTGAGAACCACCTCTTTAAAGTCGGTCAATAAGTTTGTATTCTTCCCGGAATTTTTCGTACGGTAAAAATCTGCCACCAACTTCGCACTTCGCACAATTTTGGGTCTTTGCAAAGTAGGTTCGTTGAGGAAGTGATTATGAGGAAGAGGAATTGTCACGCGCAAGTTTAGAGGATGCGAATGAGGAAGAGGATATTTTTGAGGAAGAGGATGCGGATGAGGAAGAGGATGATAGGAAATTATAAATACTAGCGAACCCAATTAAAAAGCCGCTGTCCTGTCTGTACATAACCAGGTACCCACATAAACAAAAAATAATTAAAAAGGCATTTTCCCGTGGACCAAACCATGATTCTACACCATTCTTAAAATACGCACAATAAAGAATCATCAAAATCGGTCTAGCAGTTAAGGAGGAGTTCAGTAACATAATATGAAATACACGCACAAAAAAGATGAGTGAACGATACAATTTTATTTAGGAATTGGAATGAAAATAAGAACAGTCTTTATTTCTTTATTAATTAGGTACTTAAGTCGAATATTATGTATCAAAGTTAAAGAAAAGAATACTAATAATCAAAATTAGTTAAGTATAGGGAGTTTAATTTTTTTTTAAATATTAGGACGCTGTTTCCTCCGACAATCGGTTTCTTAGCTCATCATATACAAATTCCTCATAAATTCCTCTTAAATGTTGAGGAAGCGATAGCGGAAGAGAATTTTTTTTTATTTATGAGGATGCGGTAACGGTTGAGGAACCCAAAATATTGCGGAATTTCCGCATTATGAGGAAGAGGAAGAGGAATCCTCAGCAACACTAGTTTACAATATACCTACATACAAAAAAATAATATGTTTTGGTTCTTTGTCTCTCCGCCTGTCTGTTTGTTCCTACTAATTTCTGAAACAAACGCGGACAAAGTTGCGAGCGCAGCTAGTAACAACTATTTTGACGAGACATAGAGAAATAATAGACCTATTTTGACGAGACTTTTCCAGGCAGATAACAGAATATGTAACAACAAATAACTTAGGCTACTTTTTCTGCACAAAACGATTTATTCGTCTTTTCTAATGCGAACGGCTAAGGAGTGGAAAGCGTTGCAAGGGTGTTTTCCCGGAAAAATACAACCTAGCTATATTTATAAGACTGTTTAGGTAGGCATCTTCTATCTTAGACAGCATCGTCACTTAACATCAGCTGTGATGGCGATCAAATGCCTCACTATTTTATATATATATGACAAAAAAATATTAAAAAGTTAAGTTCAAAGCGGACGAAGTTATGCCATAGATAATACAGTTATGCAATGTAAGTCCACGTGTAACTGAAATACTTTTTTTTAAATCAGTTTTTGCGATTATTTAAAAGCGCGCCATCTCTAATCTTGATGGTGTACTCATCCTCAAGATCAACTGATGCGCTATGTTGCGACGCGAAAGTTCCCACACGTACCTACTCGAATTGTGCAGTACACACGTACTTGGTGTATGTTTGAGGTAATTGAGTGTCCCAAATTTATGAAACACCCGGATAAATGAATTAAATGATGATAAATTGACTCAGTGTATACCTACTCGTTTGTTTTATATCCATACATATTATTACATTGTGTTTATCTGGCTGATGTTGTGTTTTTAAGTTAAAACTAAAAAAAATAAAGTCACGCTCATATCATTATGCCCGAAAGAGGAGGCAGAGGTACACACTAATGCGTGACTAGTGACAGGGACAAGTCCGTTGCCATATCGGGCGCACATATTTTAATTCTAGGCAACGTAATGTTCTTCAGATATTATATTGAAAAAAAAATTGTACCTATAAGTTTTTTCCTTATTTGGAAATGGAACTCGGGATCTTTTCTCCAAAGTCGGACACCGACTATACTGGTCCTCAGAATTATATAAAGTTAAGAGACACAAATAGCTATAATTCAATCTAAGCATAATTATTTTGGCAATCTAACTGAACTTGGTGATGATCGTTTGTTGGTTGTAAGAACCACTCGGTTAGCAACAAGTTAGTCCGTATCAAAAATAAAATTGCTGGTAATTTGAGATTTTTTTCGGAAATACGAACACTTCAGCCTTAACTTTGACAATTGTGTATTTTGCTTACTTCAAGGCTAGATATATTTGTGCAATTTAGGTATACCTTCTTATACATTCTAATATATTTATTTTTAACCCATCATGAGTCAGGTGGTTATCCAGTGATCAAAAAGTTGGCCTACCCGGGAATGAGACCCGGAACCTCGTGCGTCAATGTCAAATACCGAGTCCACTCGATAGATAATATATTTTAATAAGAAATATTATTCCATGTAAATTGTCCCACTTTTATTTCATCAAAATGGTGGTCACTCTCTCGATCATTATCCGCGGTATCCTAGACCCGCGGGGAGTGTCCCACACGGTTCAAAATTAGACTAGTGTAAGCATTATATAATTATGTATGTCTGGTTCCCATATTTCTCAGGTCATCGATCTAGTATGGGAGGTCTGGTTATATCTTAGGGTTCCGTACCCGAAAGGTATAAACGGAACTGCTGTCTATCTGACTGTCTGTCTAGTGTCTATCTATCTGTATGTCTATCACCAGGGTGTATCTCGTGATAACTATAAAGTTGAATTGTTCACAGAATATTAATTTCTGTTGCCGCTGTAACAAATTATAAAAACAGAATAAAGTTAATGTTTAAAGGCTTAATATTTATTAATAGTTAGTATTTATCCCTACAACAAATGTGATTTTTTGTGTTTTTTATGGATTTATGATATTAGATAATGGTACGGAACCCTTCATGTGCGAGTCTTACACGCACTTGGCCGGTTTTTTATATTGTCGGTTGTGTTGGAATGGCAAAAAATATGAGTAAAAAAGTATATTTTATAGACACACGGATTTCAAGAATGGCTTAGAGTTCCATTTCGGTATTCACGGGTTCGACCCCCACAATGTATTGGTTATGAGTTTTTCTAACTTAAATACATTTTCTGAATGCTCTTACGGTGAAGAAAAACGTTGTGAGGAAACCGGAGTCGTGTATGCCAACTCGACCTAAATTTTTTTCGTAGTAGGTATAAGACAGCGAACAGGCACACAGGTCTCCTGATGGTAAGAGACAACCGTAGCCTATAGATAGGTACCATAGCTGTTGTAGGTGCGCCGCTGCCCTGTGAATTAAAATCGTTTAATCCTAATTCGATTCTGTCAGGAGAAAAACAGGTGGTTTCCTTTCTGGGTTACAGAGGTTAGATGACAGTCGCTCTATGTAAATACTGGCACCCTTGTCAAATTTCCTAGTTATGTAGCCGATCCCGATAATCTCTAAACGGAATAAGGTTAAGACAAAACAGATAAAGGAATTATGTGCTTTTTATTTCTAGATTTCAATATAGTGATATAACTGTTATTATAATAGCAACTTACACTTTAATTAAATCTATACAGTATATATATACTCAATCATAAAATTGTAATGTTTTCATTTTTATTATGAAACTAGTTAATTAGTTACAAAGAGCGCCATCTAGTAGTAACCTTATAAACTTTGTAGTTCAATGCTTGAATAGTTTAACATACGTTTAAAAGATTAGTCAAAAGATGTCGTAGTACAATTTTAAATAAACGCCATCTATGAAGTTTTTATTGTACTGCTAAACTAGCTTTTGTTAGAAACGTTACTACAATAGTAGTCTGTGGTTGACACACGATGGCGCTACGACACTCCTTCCAAGAACAAGAATCAAACGTTGATAATAATGTAACATAACATCAATAACTAATAAGTTCCTAAATGAATTCTTGATTTACTTATTTATAGGTAAGTATGATATTTTGTGTTAGGCGATTTAGCAATTTAGCAAAAAAAAAATTACATCTTCCTACTCTTACTTCAATAATAATACTTACTGATTTCAATAATAATGCTGATCAAATACATTAAATCAATAAATAAAACATTACACATACTACTATGCATTTGACACACACAAACACTAGTAAATAGTAAAATTGGAAATTGTAATGTATAAGCGAAATGTCAGCAGTGCATAATTTATTGTGCAAATGCACCTATAAGTTTGAAGGCAAGCGCGCGCTCATTTTAGTAGCTACCAGGCGGCAGACTTGTAAACTACGTCCGTAAAATAATAAAATAAAAACCAAAACATGCCAAATTGTGCAGTAAAGTGGTGTGGAAGTAACAGACGTGTAAATAATTTTAAAAAAGATAACATCATGTTTCTTCGGCAAGTTAATAATTGATTTTAATTTAATATTTTACTAAAAGAATATTTAAAATATTTACGAAATGAGAGTTCTAATTATAATGGTTCTAGTTATAGTCTGTCCTTGTCTAGCTTACTGTGGTTACGCATTGTTTCAGTCTTACAATAAATTGTCATGTCTATGTAGGTATGTGTATATTGATATTGATTTACCCAACCAAAGAAAATGATAAGTAAAACAAAAAATAAAAATGAAAACTTTATCAATTACGGTTTGTGAAACAATTTTACGTGACTTGTTAGACGAGTAAAAAAAATCCCGATAATCTTTAATCACTTCCACTTAAAAGATTTCGTAAGAAGATATTTCACTTACTGTTAGAGAAAATTTATTATAGCATAAACAAATATTTTAATGATAAGATTAAGTAATAAATACATCAATTAATTAACATTAATATAGTTTACATTTAATTAAAGAAGTCATAGTTGCCGGGGAGTTTGTTTCGCTGTTTCTGGAGATTGACTGGCTAGGTTTAGAAACGGTGGTAATTTATGGTAGACAGGGTTAAAATAAGTCGTGTATAAATTAATGCTTATAAATAACAAGATGATTAGCATATAATATATAGTTAATATATAAATAATAATATTAAAATAAATAAATAATGGTTTTAATGTAATGCGGTTTTATTTTATTACATTTAATTAGTCCATCCTGCCCAAGCGGAACTACTGTATCTTATCTATACTAATATTATAAAGCGGAAGAGTTTGTTTGTTTGTTTGTTTGTTTGAACGCGCTAATCTCTGGAACTACTGGT
>DVZL01000659.1:0-21645 GCA_018236625.1 Lasaia peninsularis
AAACACTAATAAAACACATTGTTTGAGAAATAATATCTCACAGTGAACCGCTCCGTTCCGCGTTCCCACCAAAACTCTTTTTTGTACTTACATGGACAACCTCAGATGTCAAATGAAATGCCTCAGATATTTTAAAATATAGGTATCAGATTTTCAAACCTACGTTACTTATGGATTTTGGAATAAAATTACTCATTATATCGTTTTGTAATTTTTAATATCATAACATTCGAATAAGGTATTTTTAAATAGGCTCAGTTATTAGATAGTTTGGCCCAGACTTTTTTTAAATACCTTATAGGTTTAATATCTGCCGCTGAATTTCATGTTCATCGCAAAAGAGTTCAAAATATCACGCTAACCGTGCGTTTCCTAAAGCATTTTTACCTCGCATAACACCTATGTGGAACGAATTTATTAGGTGACCCATTTGCTCGTTTGCTTCCTCTTCTATAAAAATGTTTATCACTGACAAATACTTACACCTTTATTTTATAGATACAAATATTTGAAATTGCTTGGATAAAAACGAAACAATGTGTCATTATTACATTACAAAAGCTTAAAACGGCATCAAACAAATCTTCCAAGCTTTAAAGATCATTTAGTAATTCAAAAGCTATCTAAGCTCTCGGCAGAGAGTATATAATATTATATTTTTTGGATCTAAGCCTCTGGCGTGTAATCTGTGAGAATTATATATATATAAATTTTAATATATAAAATCAAATTTTGGGGATTATGTTTACGTAGTATCCCTACTTAGTCTGTGATTATGTTTAACAATGTGTCTTTACATTTTACAACGTGACATTGACAGAGTATATTGCATCTGACAAAGAAGGACCATATTAAAAAAAAATTGAATTCTTACCTTACCGGTACCGGATACGTTTTTACCTACCTTCCTAACATACTAATTATTTTTAATATTCTATGTTGAAAATGTGATTTTTGACAATGACTTAGGACTTACTGACATATTGTATAAATATTATTATAATTAATTTTGATTGTATTTTAATGGAAATTGGTTTATTTCATAATTCTAGATTTCCCGTCTTATGTATGTAAACCAAAATGTCTTTAGTAGTGTCTAAAGCAGCCCTTGCTCTAAAGTGCAGCGAAAACGTCCCTGTTGTTAAATTCGAGTCGCACAAATCTAAGAAGAAAATAGTTACTGAAAATGCAAACGAAGTTACTAATAAACAAGTCAGACAAAAGGAATTGGATCTCAAACAGATAAGACATGAAATCGTTAGGTTTGGAATGTCTGGATTTGACCCGAAGAAGAAAGAAGAAGCAAAAATAGCATTGGCTGTCAGTTTAGGTTAGTTTGAGGTTATATTCATTAACTAGCTGTGCTCGCGACTTCGTCCGCGTTTGTATTTAATTATTTTATGTATTTCTAAAATGATATTCTCAAATAAAAGTAGCTTAAGCCATTCCTTATTACATCAGCAGCTGTCTGCCAGTAAAAGTCCTGTAAAAATCGATTCATCTGTTTCAGACATCAGCAAGTACAAACAAACAGACAGACAAAAATAATATATTAGTATACAATTGGCTAACTGCATGAAAAAAAGTATTATGTAGTATTAACTACTCATTTATTAAGTTGTTGTATTTATTATTAATTATTTTCAATACATTTACATTTACCATCTCCATATAAGTTTTTTAAAATGACCCAGTAAACTTTTGTTCCCCTCTTAGGTATGAGCTGCCTATTAAAAGTATACTCTATTTAAAATACATAGTGTAAAGGAATAGTATTCATAAATAGATAGCTCATGTTAACACCACATTATCACTTTTCCTGTCTATGAAGGCTTATTATTTTCAATTTTAGGTAGGTAATTGTTAAATTTATTTTGTTATACAAGTGAATTTTTATAGATAGACCTTTTATATACAATAAGCATTTAATTTTCTTATTATTGGACTATTTCAACATGCGCAACTTATTGAGGGATTTAAAATTGTCATAAGCTATGTTCCAAGATAAATTGTATAGATGTTTAAATATAAATCTTGTCAATGATGATCACAAAATTCCAGGTGCAAAACCACCGAAACGGGAATATATAAATTACAAGGAGTTAATGGCAAAACGTAAAGAAGAAAGAAAAAATCTGAATGAGCAAAAGGAAATAATGAAGTCAAAAACAAATGTAACTATTGGAATAAAGACTAAAAAGAAAAGTGCTAATAATGATGTTGGACATTTATTAAGCAGTTATGGAAAGGTATTACATGAAAATATATTAAAAAATGCAGAGACACAATATGTTTTTATAATATAAGATGGCAAACAGGCAGATAAATAATTGACAGCAGAAAGACAAAATTGGCTAAACATAAAAAAATTGATAGTCATTATATATTCCATTAAAATTGTACGCCTTTATGTCATTTGGTTCATTTATCCCATTTTTTAATTGTTTAGGTAATTTTACATATTAAAATCCTATCTATCCTACCCTATTAATTGGAACAAAATAATCATACATACATAATGCATTTAGTAAAAAATGATTATTTTAATATTACATACGTAATGTTTCAAACTAATAATGATACGATTGATAACAAATGATAAATCCATGCTATCAAAGTATTCAGTTTTATGAGGCTCCACTTATTATATACGTAATATTAAAAATTTAACTCCAGTTTTTTTTATTTGTATGTATTGTATTTGTGAAGAAAATAAAAATAGTACACCTTTCAAATTTCATTTTTGATAAAGCATTATTTACTTATATTTCAGGTTCAAAAGAAAGACATTAAAAAACCAGAAGCAAAACGAAAAGGAAAGAAGAAGAAATAGTATTTAATAAAATATGTAAAATATATGTAGGTATTTTATTATTTTCTTTTGATTTACTGTCAATAGAAAATAGAATATGTATCTCTCTTTGAATCGTGCTATCTCTGGCTGATTTTCTTTAAAATCTTCCAGTGAAACAGGTAACATAAATAAATTTGTAATATAAATGAGACAAACAAAGTCAAAAGTTGTGTTAATTGAAACATCATAATTAGATGTAATTCTTTTTTGATTGAGTGTGAATTAGAATTATGTTTGTATGAAGTGCTCTTTTGTCGCTGCCACCTTAAACTTAGATTTCTAGAAACAACTGACTAATCACTGGGTAGAGTGCTGTGCAGCAACTTGCCTGGGTAGGGATTCATCTACCTATTCCTGCCACTGTAATGACATTGTCGTGTTCCAATCTGGCAGGTACGGTAGCTGATAGACTTGCACATCTAGCTTAACACCCTAGCCATAGGACAGCAACGCACCTACAACATCTAAGCCACGTTTTTCTCTTACTATCAGGAGAGCCATGTGCTTGTGTGCTGTCTTTTCCCTTCCCATAAAAAAATACCCACCACATACTATTTGCGTAAACTTGTATGATATCACAATTACTTTGGCAAGTTCAAAGATTGTGCTATTGTAGATAGATAGAAGCACCCCATACTGACACACACTCGTGGACAGATATCAGTTCATCATTAGACAGTTATAGATCACCTTACATATTTTATTAAAAGCATGTGTTTAGAATTTTACCATTGAAGAAAAATACAACCTTTGTACAAAATATTGTTTAGGTTGAAGACTAGCTGTCCGGCACGGTTTCACACAATTAGTTCGTAGTTAACATATTGACAGCAGCGCCACCTACCGGGTCTAATTGTATTTTTAAATCATACAGGAAATCATCGAAATATTCGTACAAAATTTCAACTCAATCGGTTTAGCCATTTAGAAGTTATGTGAGCTAGATAAGTACGGAAAGATAATTCTTACTACCAGTTCTCCCATTAACTGTTTTCCTGTAGGTATGAAGCATTTTCCCGCGGTAGAAAGGAGCCTATATATACCAGGGATAATTTCGGCTTCTAAAGGTAAAACAATTTTTGAAATCGGTCCAGGTCCAGTCGGTAGTTTCGGAGTCTATTCAATACAAACAACCAAATCTTTCCTCTTTATAATACTTGCTTTCCGCCTGCGGCTTCGCCCGCTTGAATTATTTTAATAATACAGACACTTTCAAAGGGCAGACAACTTCCGACTTATAATACTTATTGCGTAAAAACATACCCCCTTTTTAATGTAGTCGGTTAAAAGTTGACTCTATCTCTGTACTAAATTTCATCAAAATCGGTTCAGTGGTTTAGGAGTGAAAGCATAACAGGCAGACAGGCAGAGAGAGTTACTTTCGCATTTATATTCGAAGATTAGCGGGTACAGACAGATACACAAAAATTTAAAAAAATACTATTTTAAAGAAGTTATTTTAATATTAGGTACATACAGACACTCCAATTCTATTTATTTGTATAGATGTTCTAGAAAAGATAACTAACCTAGTTTTTGTTCAGTAATATAGAAAAAGTACTAAACAAATAATGAAATAGGTTTTCACAGTTCGCTAGGTTCGCTAGGCAGCTTTTACAAAGTGGTTGAGATTTTACGATGACTCTTAGTGTTCGCCATTTTAGTTTTATTCATGGAGGGGTAGGTAAATAGGGTAGCCATTGAATTGGCTTACGGAGAAAGCTTGGATTGAAAACCAATAATTAACATGTTTGTTAAATTGTTCTTTTGTGAATTTTTGATGATTAATAGTAAATCGTTCTTGATTGCAATTACAACGATATTTCTTTAAAATGTTAGTTTAAATTAATTTTATTTTTTTATTTTAATGGATTAAGACATAAGTTACATCTTATCTCGGGATACCCACAAAGCCCGAGTTAGACTAAAGACTTTTTTAAATCCAATTTTAAATAAAATAGAATGGCTAAAATCGAATGTTTTTATTATTCAATATCACTAAATAGTAAGAATATTTACAGACATAAATACATTAGGTAATATTATGCAGGCAAGTTCATTTGTAATAAAATAAATAAATTCATCAATTAAAATACAACAATTGATTACATTTATAACTATAATACATTAACAAATATGTTACACATAAGGTTCGAAATATTTAATAGCAGTCGTCATAGGTTTTTCGTTGATTTTGTTCGTTGCGATGGGATTCTTTACGCGCATTTTGATATCCTTAGGCTTTAAGACATTTTTGTGATTAGCACTAGGTGGTCTCATACCTAGGTACCTTTTACTAGGCGTAAATATTGACTTAGAACTAAGACCAGAAGACTCTAGGAAGAAGTCGAAGTTACTCTTTTTTACATGTCCTTCGTTGTTTAGAATCATCCCAGGTTCACACTTGACTGTATTATATGACCCACTGTTACTGCCAGACGAATTACTTGATTCGATGTCAGAATTTCTCACAGATTCAGTCTCAACGTTCTCTATATTCGAAAGGAGATCAGGTTTATTTGTTAATTTAGCGTTTTTTGAAGACTTATTTGAAATGTCATTGGGTTCACTAAAATTAACATTTTTTTCTTTTATATCATTATGATTTTGTTTGTTTTCTTCAGGTACGATGCTAAGCTGTTCCGTTACCACATCTGATATAGAACTGTCACTACCTTCAGAACTTATACGATATTCTTCAGCAACTACACTCCCAAGTTCATCATCTATTTTGAATTCTTCAAAATCCTGTGATAAATCAAACTTGTCCATGTTATCAAAGTATTCAGTTTTTCGAGGCTCCACTTTAGATTGAGGTTTATTAATACTGTGATTAAATTGTTTATCAAGCTCTGTTAAATTGATTTGTTTACCACTAGTTTTTACACCTTTGTTTATTTCAGATAAGATTGACGAGACAGTATTTCCCATTTGAATAGAAGCGCGAGAGTCCAATTTCGGTTGCAGCGGGTGGATACTAAAGTTAGATAAGTAATTATCAGTTGTATGTGGAAAAGAGCGTTGGTCTTCGTTTGGCTTTTCATCCTCATCGGGGATAATAATCTCAGTGACATGAGGAAGCTTAGGTATGTCCTTGTCACTGATTTTGTTCTGAATTCGGGGAAGCGACACAACTTTAGCCACACTATTTTTATGATTAAGCGTGTGGACTGGATATTGCTCATTGTGTATCTCTATTGTAGGTTGTGTGAGGAGTATCTCCCTCTTACCATTGCAGACTACTGGAACATTTATCTCTGAAATGGAACAGTAATCTGGTTCGATAGCTTTAACGGTTGCGGTATGTCCTACATTTTTTATTTTAACGTCTGCAACCCGTTGATTAGCCCCAACGGCTTCAGAGTCTAATGGTTCTGACGGAGGCTTTATAGGGTTTTCTGTTCTCCATTTAGCAGATAAGTTCTTTGGCTTCGGTGGTAGAGCTGGAGGTGTACGGGGAACCTTCCTTTTATTAAATATTTTCATTGCACCAATAGTTGAATCAGATTTAATGTCTGATGACTGTAAACTGTTACGGTTTTCAATGTTAGCTGCAATATTTTTTACTATAGAGCCTCTGATTTTTGGAACATTATTTGGGAGCGTATTGCGTATCGGTTGTGTTGTCTTTAGTTCAGTGGATTTAGTTATTATAGGTTCATACTCGTTGCTGTATATACTTTGTATTTCATATTGAAATCCTTGAGCTGTGTTGGGAACTTCGTAGCTATGTTCTGAAGCAGTTTCAAGACTAAATTTAACAATTTTGTTCGCCCTTTTGTCTGTTCGAGGTAAAGTATGATTACCAACAATACCTCTCACCTTTTCATCGTACGAAATGCTGTTTAAAGTGGAAAACTGTACTCTTTTAGTTGAAGATTTAGGGCTAGGGGTGGGAGTTTCACTCGATTTAGAGTTATCGTTACTACTGTCATCTAAGGAATTTTGAAGTAGAATCTGATTAACACACTCTAAAACAGGATTATTTTTATATATTTCATTCGGTGGAGTTTCATCAGCGTCACTTGTACTGGCATACCAATTTTCATTCACTTCTTCTGCATCGTTGTTTAAATTATTTCTATTGTTTATTTCGTGTCCATTTAAAACACTATTGCAAAGTATTTCATTTCTCGCTGATATTATTTCAGCGTTTAGAATACCACCCCCTAATTCCGGAATTAATAAATTATTGGATTTTGTTGTTTCGTTGCTTAAAATTCTTTGGTCAATAGGTTCGTTATCTTGCTCAGGGTCACTCACATACCAGGGTTTTTCATTTCCTTCGTCGCTTAAAACTTTACTCAAAAATATTTTTCTGTTTACCTTGATTTCATCTGATGCTTGCTTTTTAAGTCCATGAAGATTTTCCATTTGCGTCGAATACGTTTTTTCCGAGTCACTTTGTGTGTTTTCTTTTTCCTTCTTAGCTGCTTCCCCTATCAACTGGTCAATTTTTAGTGATGCTCTTCTTATGTCATTAGCTATTTGATTAGCAGTAACATCGGTATCGTCGTGATTCACTTGATAGCTCATAGCTAAGCCTTCTTCAGCACTGCTACTATTGGCTTGATTGTTAAAAGAATGTTTGTGTGAATTATCATTAGTTTTTGCATTGTTTTTTCTTCCTGAGTATTTTCTCGACCTTCTAAAAACGTCTCTTCTAACAAATGCTTGTTTATTTTTTATAAAGGTGCCTTTACTGCCCCCACTAGCAGTATTACCTTCTTCACTTGAACTCGTATTGCCATATACTGTGTCATTTTTTGGCATCTGAAAGCTTTTACTCAATCTGGTATTTTTTTGGAAAATTGGTGGGGATTTCCTTTCGCGATAGCTGCAACTCCTTACAAAAGTGTTTTGAAACCTAGAGTCAGTGCTTTCTAGACTCTGGAATTCTGGATCAGTCTCAATATTTGTTTGTTCGCTAGTAAAACCAAGTAATTGTTGGCAATTACTGCAATAAGATTTTCGTGTTTTAAGTTTAATTATTTCCTCTTGTTGGGATTTAATTATTTTCTCTTTTTGCTGTAAGGAAACTCGGATTTGCTTTTGTTCTCTACTTAGGCGGGACTCGAGCAGGACGAGCGATCGTAATACAATAGCCAGTTGATCTTGCCTCAGTCGCCTTTCTTGTGCTGCTTCTTTATTTCGCGTTGCTAGTGCTTGGTTGGCTTCAACGAGTTGGTGCCTTTGTTTCAGAACTGATTCTGATTGTTGTTGTAGAGCACTCCTCACAGCATCCAACTCTCGTCTCAACTCCATCGCCTCTGAACTGCTATCCATCTGAAATGATAAAAATAAGGAATTAATATCTCGACATATGCGCAGGAGTTACTTATATAAGTATACTGAATATTTTGACTTGATAAGAAATTGTTTGTTGAACATAATCTATCATTACTTATCACAGAGACATCAAAATTAGCACATGAAGCTATAAGTAATACCTGGAGACTTCTAACAACAACTAGTCCTGAATATGTAGTATTACTAAACTAGATAACAAACCGGCCTTGTGAGAGTGAGATAGCAGGCCCTATAAGATGTTAAATAATGCGGACAGGTCGTGGTAGTGTATTTCCAGATAGTAATTTTAGCTTCATGGTGTAACCCAATTATTGCATATTACAGAGGCTTTTTACAAATAGGTAAGTTCAGAAATTGCTATTTATGTATTTAATTGTAAAATAAAAAAATATTTATCGCCACGTCTATACCCCTGTAAGGGTAGGCAGCAGGTACACCAGCGGTTAGCCAATATAAGGTCACATAATGTGACACTGGTGGCAAGCTTGTTTACATATCGGGCATACATCCCGGGTTTCCTCACGATGTTTTCCTTACCGTAAGAGCACTCAGAAATCAGAATCATTTATCAGCGATTACTTATACAGTGATCTTGAGGACTGTATTATAAAGCTTTTCCGAGGATGGCTTAAGCAGTGGTAGACGTGAAGCTTAAAAATATTTTTAGTAATTCATCTCGGTTTAATATTTATTAAGACTAAGAGAAAAAAAACCCGGCCATATTATACGAGTCTAACTCGCCGAATATATACACGAAAGGTTCCGTACCGTATATATTATTTACACGAACGAGAACGACAAAGGAGTCAAGTTTCAAGTATTGTTAAGCGTTAACTGCGATCTAAATTTCCACACTGACATCTAGTGGTCGTGGGAGACAACTTAGCAAGAATAGTTATTATATGAGAATTCTCTTAAATATATATTTACTTTAAAATAAAGTTATTTTAACAATTGTCATAGCGGCAAAGGAAATACATTAACTATGAAAATTTTAACTGTTAGCTTTTTAAATACACAAGGTACTGCCTTGTGACAAACGGACAGCAGGGTCTTTGTAATAGGGTTTTGGGGTAAACCCTTGGGTACAGAAACGTAAAAAGGTTTTATTTATTACTCTAAATTTCTATTGTATTATTATTACTTATCAGAAGAACACACTTATTAATACAAGTTAAAATACCTTGTAATCCAAATGTCGTCTCGATGATTTTACCTTATTATTTCACACTGTATTAAATTAATCTTTAAATGTATAAGATTAAGAATAAGTTTATCATTATTTTACAAAGTTATTATAATAAAAGTAATGCGTCCACTTGAAAGCAACTATCGAGTAAAAGTGTGTTTACTAGTTTTTCATTGTTTACATTTTGTGACAGATCAAAGTCCATGATTCCATAAAGAGGTCATTGGCAATTATCGCAGAAGGAAATTACTACTGAATGCATTTATCCGAATTCAATAAAGGAGGTTATGCAATTCGACTGAATTAATGTAAAACTACGACACTGAATACATACAATTTTTTGTATGTATGTATTTCCGACAATTTTAATTTGTTTTTTACTGTGTTTAAATTATATGCTTATTTTAATGCGAAGCGGTTTTATGTTTAGGTTGTCCATAAGAAATTAACATACGAGTTTCATAGAGATTACTCCTACTTAAGTGTCTATATTCAAATTAAATATTCTTAAATAGTACGCGTAATGCGGGTGCCAGTTTTTTAGAGTTCCATACCAAAAGGTTAAAAACCCTATTACTAAGACTCCGTTGCTCGTCTGTCTATCTATTTGTCTATCACCAGGCTGTATCTCGTGAACAGTGATAATTCGACAGTTGACATTTTCAAAAATGATGTATTTTTGTTGCCGCTAACAACAAATACGAATAAAAAAATCTTTTCGATACAACAAATGTATTTTTTGCTGTTACCGTAATGTTACGGAACCCTTCATGTGCAAGTCCTACCACAAAATAATAAGTAGGTACTATAGTACAGAACCTGTACTTTTCGTAACAATTTATAGAAATAGTGACTCTTGTAACTAAGCAAAAAAGTTCGATTCAGCTCGTGTGAGTGCTCCGCACACGACGAGATATTCACCTATTTCCGCTCTCTTTTAACGCATAACTCTGTCACTATCTGGCGTAAAGTGACGCGATAACTATGGTACTAGAGTGGTGGTATTTATCGCTGTAGGTACGGCCGAGTGGCGGAGGCCTGGTAAAAGTCTTAATAATAGGCTAAATCCGTCTGTCTGTCTATCACCAGGCTGAACCTCGTCAACCATGACAGCTAGACAGTTGAATTTTCCACAGATGATGTATTTCTGTTGTCGCTATAACGACAAATACTAAATACAGAATAAAATAAACTTATAGAGTGCTCCTATACGGCAAACGTGCCTTTTTTTGCCGTTTTTATACATAATTTGGAAACGGAACTCTTCGAGTGCGAGACCGAACTGCACTTGATCGGTTTTCTTAATAGTAAGAAACCAATGACCAGTAATATGGATATCAAACTAGGTGGTAGTGTCTTGCAACGACTCGCCCGGTTTGGTACCACCGCCTTACCTATTCCTGCCACAATAGCAGCAGCGCTTGCCATTGTCGTGTTCTGGTTTGGAGAGTAGGGTAGCCGGTAAACTCACTCACGCAAGAGGCTTACCATCCCAGCCTCGGGTTGGCAACGCAACATTTCCACCTTTGGTGTCTATAGGCGACGTGTATTTCTTACCATGAGAAAATGTGTCTGCTTGTTTGCCTTCCATTATCATAAAAAAAATAGTAGCGTGCATGCGTAAAAATTAGAGTCCTTGTAAAATCCCCTAGATTAAGTAGGCGTAGCATATCATCCGACATAGTAACTGAATAAGGCTAAGATGAAGATATTAATTGTCACTAGAAGTGACCTTAACTGAGTGGCACAGATCTGCTAAGATTCAATTGGAGTGGTATTTTACCACTTTATTATCTTTATTGTTTCTACCATCATAATTTTTATATTCTCCATAGACAGTGAAGTTTGTAACGCCAAGCTTCGGATGGAGACCCAGATTTAGTATTTAGTATTTAGTATTTTGTGTACCGTTTATTTCTTTGTCAGGAAATCTATCAGCTTTTTCCCATAATAATATCTGGATACTGTTCTTAACCTTTTCCTTCTAGGAAACATCAAAAATGGCTTTCTAAATTTATGAAATAGTTTTAATCACAATATATAATCGGAAAATTAAAAATCAAGTAATTTAAAATATAATTTAATACAAATACCTTTTATAACAACACTTTCTTTTCAATAAATATGTCTCATGCTTTGGTAAAACACATCAAAATTTAAAACCTGATACATCACTTTAAAACAACATTAAATCCATACTTAATATAAATAGTAATAAAATTCATCGTATAAAATATCTCAACAATGGACGTGTGATTGCGAGTATTAATTATAACGAAAAACAGTTACGCGATACACGAAAGCATTAACCATATTCAGTATTATCATCTAAAATAAAGGAAAAGCTATAATAATAATCATATATGGCACAGAGGAACTACAGGAAGCGAGCATTTTATTTTGGTTTTTTCTCTTTCTTACGCGGCGGAGGTACAGGTGCATCGCCGGAAGAGCCCTCCTTATCTTTCTTAATAACCTTCTTAACGATCTTCTTCTTCGGAGCTTCTGTTTCCACCGATTCGGGCGTCGAGGGAGCTGACACGGTCTTCTCCGAGACCGAGGACTCAATCTGTGACGCGGTTGTCGGTTTCGCTTTAGGTTTCACTCCGATTTGGCATAGAGAGACGGCGCCTGCTAATTCTGAACTAACCGGGCTCAAGGGGCTCGTTGGGGTTTTAGACTCGACGGGGGGTGTGGGTACTTGTGGCCCCTGTACGGCGAGGCGCTCGGGCTGCGGTGTTGGGCGAGGTGGTACCTCTGCCGCGGGCGAAGGCGAGGAGACCGTGGGCGTGCGGAGTTCGCTGGCGATGATAGATTGGGCAAGTGACGCAGCATCTTCCAACTCACTGTCCGGCGTGGGGAGAGGGTCGGCCGCCGTAGGAGGTAACAGCTGCAACTTCCCCGCCGGCTTGCGTCGCTCCTCCGCTATACAACCAAGTTATTCCCGCCTTTATTCTCTCTTTCGGTTAGGTGTGTCGTTAGTATGGCGGTCACATTAGAGAGCAAGCTCGGTTAGGGCCTGGAACAAAGTCGAGGGAAAAAGCTACACGGTTAAGAAGAAGTGCAAGCGGAAAGTTAGAACGGTCAGTATACAAGTATAAGCTCGGCCGTTGCAGCCGGTGCCAAAAGTAGCTTGAAATAAGTGTATTTAATAATGTTTAACGAAGTTTAAATGATGCTATATATATTATTTGTGAATAATTATACTGAGAAAAGCAGTTAGGCATCTCGCTACTTTTGATGACGACTGTATCTTACGAGGAACATAGTCATAATCAATATGAACAGATTGACTATATTTAGGGTCCCTACGACATGGTGACTATAGCTACGTACAAAACAAAAGCTCGAGTGGGGATCTGAAGATCTGATTCTTTTAATTTTAATCAACATCAAATAAGCTGGACAGATGCCTAGAGTAAATATAATTACGTCGCTTAACCTTAAAGACCCTGAAAATGATAATAGTGTATCTACTGCCAAAATGAGCCTAAAGTTTATTTTCTAGTCTGACTTAATGAACTAAAGGAAGTCCTGTGAGTCAAAGTACCAAACTTTATACGTTGTTTATAATATAAAGTAGCTGTAAACAATTAGCAGTTTTGCTACGTTGCTCTCGGTTCTCGGTAAAGTTCTAGAGAAATAATAAGATCAACATTAGGCATATGTTCCTCGTAAATAATTACATGATATCCAAGCAAATAAAACAAAGAACAGATGCAATTAATATGAAGTATGAAGGATTAATTGCACCTGTTCTTAGAGAATGCATCACCATGATAAGACACCTCAAGTCCTCAACAGAGTACAAGACCCATACATAAAGTGTGAGTTACCGAAAACATGATTCCTCAAACAGGAGGTCCAATCAGCCCAGATAAACCTAGAACTATTTACTGCTCAATTCGACCTCACGTTCTAACTTGGACCCAAATCAACTAGCTAACTTATCAAACAAAAACAAAACATAGAAAGCAGTTTATAATCTATTGTTTAATATTAAAAAGAGAATAACGACCAAGCCAATGGCCTTAGGAAAGAAACTTCAGAGGTGGAAGTAATAGAAAAGGTTGGATTGAGTCCAAGCATTTTTGTTACCTGTTCTATCAAAGCCGCGTCTCTTGCGCTGCCTCCTCGGAAGCTGGGTGAAATAATAACGCATTTTGAAACTTTACACAATAAATAAACATGAAAAACCAAAAACACAAAACGGCACAAAAGAAAAAAAAACATTTGTGCCTTTTTTACGAGATGTGAAAAATAGTTCAGATGTTTCAACCGCGAGATTATTTTTATATTTCATATTTTTTTTTAATTTTCATCATTTTAGAGATGGGCAGTAGGTATGTTTATATATATTTAAAAATCATTTAGTCCAATGTCGATTAAATACATTTATTTTGTTATTTTTTTATTTAATTTAACTACTTTAGATGAAAAAACATTTATACATTTCGAAAATAAAATTATAAAATAAAAGTAACCTAAGCTATTTCTAATTACATCAGCTGTTTGCCAGTAAAGTCCCGTCAAAAATGGTTTAGCCGTGTCAGAGTTTAACAGCTACAAGACAAACAGACTTAGAAACAGAAATTCTAAAAAATATTATTTTGATGTATGTACCTCGTAAGCATAAATATGTTTAGTAAAAAGCGGTTATTTTAATACATACATACACTCCAATTTTATGTATTTTTATAGATAGTTAGTCTCCTTGGTAATGCAAATGAATTATTTAATTTTATAATTCAGATGTGTGTTCACAACCCAAACATACTGGGCAAAAAACTCATAGAAAGTTCTAAAAGAGTAAACAAATTTTAAAAATTAATGCGCATTTACTAATTTTAGATGGTCTCGCCGTCTGAAACAAGTATTTTCTTAATACATGCTTAGTATGTCGGTCGTATTACTTGTAAAGAAAGTACCTATTGTAGTAACAGTTACTGAAATATTTTTTTATGTCGTACGTTTAAAAAAAAGTACCATCAAGTTATTTTAAATTTAATTTCAGTTCAGCAGAGATATTTAAAGAAAAAAACCCTGTCTGGTTTAAAAACAACGATATAGAGTTATTTGTTTGACATTTATATTATTATAAATAAAAACTATAATAATATTTACATTTCAACCTGAACCAAGTTATTTATTAAAATTAAAATAATATTCAGATTTCAACCTAATTTGTTGTACCTTTAAAAAATCAATTGTGACGTTAGCATTATTTCCTTGATGATTATTGCCCGAATTACTTTTAAACAACCACTACCGAGCTCTAATTTGAAAAGTAATTAAATTTTACAATTAAATATCAATTATTTCTGATGATTTACTGAACCAATTTTCCCGTAAAAATGGCACCATTCTATAAAATATTAGTAAAGAATGAGAAATTGCAAAATTAACTCCGAGAAACTTTCAATGCAAAAGCCGTTCATTTTTTGTGATTCATTTCAACTTACATTTGGCAACTGGAACTGGAATATCTTCCTTGGAAGGTGTGGTTGCTAGAGGAGGACTGTCCGAAGCAGATGCATCTGCCGTTTTGTCGGACTTTTTAGGTTCTGGAATTTCGGAAACTTCTGGTTCTGGTACAGGAGACGCAACTGCAGTCTCTGTTGTAGGAGATTTAACTGCTG
Source organism: Lasaia peninsularis (assembly GCA_018236625.1). Taxonomy (NCBI): domain Eukaryota; kingdom Metazoa; phylum Arthropoda; class Insecta; order Lepidoptera; family Riodinidae; genus Lasaia; species Lasaia peninsularis. The sequence continues at coordinate 14,993 of DVZL01000659.1, forward strand.
CCTCTGTTGCAGGTGCTACAACTTCGGGTTCTGACACAGTCGATGTAACTGCAGGTATTGTTTCGGGAGTAGGATCTGATGCAGGAGGTTCAACTGCAGTTTCTGTAGTAGATTTTTCTGCAGGTACTGTTACAGGTGTTTCAACTGTAGCTTCTGTTGCAGGAACTTTATCAACAGGTACTGAAGCAGGACATTCAATTGTAGATTCTGACACAGATGACTTGTCTGCAGATTCCGTTACAGGAGGTTCAACTGCAGGTACCGATACTGATTTAACTGCAGATTCTGTTGTAAGAGGTTCAACTGCAGGTTCAGTAGCAGCAGATTCAATTGTTGTTTTTGATACAGGTGATTCAACTGCGGATTCGGTTGTAGGAGTTGCAACTGCAGCTACGGATTCAATTTTAGGTTCAGGTTGAACGTCAGGTACTAAATCTTGTTTAGGTTTAGGATCTGATTCAGCTAAGGGTACTGATTCAGCTAAGGGTACTGATTCAACTATGGGTACTGATTCAACTATGGGTACTGGTTCAACTTTAGGTTCTGGTTCAGCTTTGGGTTCTGGTTCAATTTTGGGTACATCAGGGATACTTTCACCTAATTTTAAAGCTTCCATTGCAGTTACCGGCACTTCAGCGGTAGCAACTGATTCAGTCTTATCTTCAGTGCTTTGTGGAACCTGGACAGGTATCGAAGCAGCATCTACTGTTGCTGCTTCTACAGGTACGGGAATAGGTTCTTCCACTGCCACCGGTACAGTCTCTGTGACTGGTTCGGCCTCAGCAGATGGCTCTAAAGATGAGGATTCTATAACAGATTCAGACTCTGGCTTACCAGCTGGTTTCTTAGTTTCTTGTGTGTCCACTCCCACTGGTTGATCATTCTTAGATTCCGTTGAAGGCTGCACTTTTGGAGGTGAAGGTTGCTTAGGTGGAGTGGGCGGTTGACTCAGGGTCTGTGATATTTTAGCCCAGATATTATTAAAGGAATCAGCACCCATATAATCCATATTACCAGCCTCCCAACCCTGCCGGCGCATTAATTCATCTACCGCTTCTTTTTGTGATGGGGCGCCTGGTACAATACGAGCGAAATTACCCGCAACGCCAGTCTGAAAAATATTAAAAATAAAATTAGGATTTCACATATTGTACTATTAAAAAACCGATCTACAAGTAATAGATGACTTATGATATAATAGAGCAAGCACTTTGTTAATACACGGTTGCGTGCAAATTAGTATATTAGAATTAGCATCATGCAGAACTACAGAAGCTACCATTACTACATGTGAAACTACTTGCAAATATTTCGCAAACATGTACCTGTTCCTTTTCCATAATACGCATGATGAACCATTTTATGAATACAATTGAAAGAGAGATTGACTTACATGAATATCTCCATTAATCTCATCTGTGGTTGTTTCTGGATAATCTAAAGCGTCCTCAAATATTTCTGGGCTATCTGGCGGCGGCGATGGTGAGGAGGATGACGAAGACGAGGGTGAAGGTGGTAATAGAGGAATTTCATGGATACAAATTTTTCGTCCACGGGAATCTATGGTTGCTTGGTGTCTTAAATAAAACCCATCATAGGGATGCCTAGGTAGAATATCTTCAGAAACATCGCTATCATTATCTGATATGTAACCATTCAATTTTTCAGCTATATATTTAGTTTTCGCTTTTCCGTGATCTAAATGAACTGAATATACGTGCTGATTTTGTGGTTGCTTATTCTTTTGTATGGGTTTCATTGAAGAAAATATTCTATATTTCTCTTTTTCACTTGAAAAATGGGTAGGTATAACTGAATCACTTGTATCAGATTTTTGTTGTTCAAACTGGTTACTATACATTATGGTGCTTTCGGAATGTTTTGATTGTTTATTGTATGTACTATCTTTCTCATGAGGAAAAGTTTGTTGTTTGTGAATATCTGTTTGTAAATGCTTAGATGGAAATTGTTGATTTGTTTGACTTTTTGAATACTGTTTTTGTGAATCATGTGATAAATTTGATTGCCAATGATTGGACGAAGACGGTTGTTGATTATGCTCAGATGTAGGATGAGGCTGCCAATCGCTAGATGATAAATGTTGTTGATGATGTTCAGATGGTGGGTTATGTTCCCAATGATCATTTGAGGAATTGTGATGCCAATGATGAGATGAATCATGATGATGCCAATGATCAGAATGGGGTTGTTGTTGCCAATGATCAGACGAAGAATGTTGTTGCCAATGATCAGATGGAGAATCCTGAAACCAATGATCAGACACAGAATGATGATGCCAGTGCCTATTGTCATGAGAACTTGTATCGTTATAATGAAACTCGTGTGAAATTTGGTTAAAAGAGTTATGATCTGTATTTTGTATTGTGTTATTGTCAGATGAATAATATTCATGGTGTGGAGCCGCTACATAGTCCCAGGCATATTTCCTTATATCTTCCAAGTTTTCTGTCTTATTTGAATCATCTGCTTGAGGAGGTATATGTCCTCGGTACATGTCCCACGGATCATGAAATTGTGCCATATCTATAACTGGTTCATCGTCTCCATAATTTAAAATTTGATTATCTGGATGGTGCCATGGATATTCAGAATGTGGGTTCAATACTGGTTCATAATGACTAAATTTCAATCTTTGTTCAATATCTGGCTTATCATATTCGTAGTCTTGCTGGGGAGTCTCTGATGGAGCTTCCTCCAGCTCAACCTATTTGACGAAGTGACAAAACAGCTTAATAGTAAAGCATGCTAGTGAAAACTTGAAGAAAGCTTCATACACTAAAGGTCTAAGAATTGGTGCAAAAGCTTTATCCAAGCAAATATTAATAGTAAACAAATATCACTTGTAATTAAACATACAAACAATATTAATGTGTTATATAAATTTAAAAGTCACAAATAAACAATCTAATATATGCTATGAATAAGGAACTTTGTATGTTTAGTTACATATAGGTGATTATTTCACCAAAATACCAACACCATTCCACTAAACCCAACCAATAACTTTAGTAAAATCGTGCGAAGCGAAACGAATAATTCAGAAAAGTTAGAAAATGTTAGTATTTTGGAGAAACTATTTTAATATCGCAATAGCATAACATTATGTTTCAACAGATAGTGCAAATATACTTTGTGCTTAAGCTGAAGGAGATTTATTAATGGGAAATACTAACAATTTTTTTCTACAGATAAAGTAAGCAAAAGTTACGAAATCACTGCAAAAAACAAATTAATAAACATAAATAATATTTAAAAAAAATATTAATATAAACTGAATACATCAAGACATCTCTGAGTTAATCTCACCTCGCTGCTATATTCCTGTGGAGGTTGCTTGGAAAACATGACGTATTCAGAACGGAGGTTGATATAGAAATGGATTAATTCACCGATCCCAACCATTGATATTACCAAGAATTTGCGGTGACGAATGAAACCGAAGTAGCCAGTACATTTGATCTCATTGTGGTAATTAATACCACGGATAAATCATTCCACAAATGCCATATTGCGAAGCATTGATTGGTTATCAATATCATATTACTAGAGCTACTCAATGACAGAGAAATTATAGTATCTTGATGCTGGGATCATGTAAATTATACCATGGTCGGTTATTGGAAAAACAAACATCATCAGACTTACCATGGAAACGTCTAGCAGTGGATGGACCTGGGCTAAAAAGAGATCCCACCAAGCTTGAAGGTACTGACGTAAATGTTCAGGGGCGTCTACGGTTCTAGTTTCCCAATTGAAATTCTGGAGCCAGGGTTTACCGGCACCAATGAAATGTATTATTTTCAAGTCTTGACCGAATCTGAAAATTTAATGGAAATACATTTAGTAAATGATTGCTTAACCACTGTTTTATATTAACCACTGTAGCCCTTAATGTCAAAAGTTGTTTAAATAGTGTTACACGTCATCTTACACACGTAAGTCGACCATACAGGAAATTTCAGATAATGATGTTGTTAATAAAAGTGTATATTTTATAGGGTTCCATAACCAAAGGGTAAAAACGGAACGCTATTACCAAGACAATGTTTATCTGTTATAATGAGCTGTGATAGTAAGAAAGTTAACATTTACACAGATTATGTATATCTTTTGCCGCTATAACAAAAAATAATAGATAAAATAAATACAGAAAGGTTGAATTTGTAATATTACGATTATTTGATGAATCAATTTATTGCCAACTACAACAATAAAATAAGTACTCACTGTTTCAGTGCGGGTAGGTAAGAATAAAAAGCGGCGGAAGTGACATTGTACAAAAATGGTAGACGTTTGCTGCTGTCTTGGCGCGCCCAATCTGAGAAGAATGAGTTTAGAAGACCTTGATCGCCACCTGAAATTTCGAAATAGAGCACACATTAAGAAAAACACATTGTTTAGGTATGTTTTTTATATTACACATTGAGCTGACGGGTTTGTGTTTCTTTAAAAGAACACGAAAATAAATTCAGAAATAGTTTTACAATCTATCAAAAAAAAATTATAAATGAAATAAAAAGGCAGCGATATGTTTAACAGTACTTGAATATTAAATAGATATTATTACTGATACCCAAGACCAAACGAAGTGTAAAAATAAGGATAGGCACTAGGATGTTGATGATGAATTAAATACAAATAATCTTCCTTGGATTGAGATTTTCTGAAAATCATTGGTTAGCGACTGCGTTGATAAAGATAGATCAAACGGTGTCATTCAGAGTCTGAACGATTCAAATCTTCCCCGTCTCTTAATAAAATCACTCACCATCAAAGCTACCACGTTCTTGTGCAAATTTAATGAGATTGCTAAAGGTATCTGCGGAAGGCTGGAATACAAAAACGCCGGAGTTGAAGCAATCAGGCCAGCCCACGTCAGGGGCTGCGGAAAGCTCTTCGCGATCAAACAGCTCGTCACATTTTTGGACAATCTAGAAGAAAAAGTCAAAAGTATTAGTAAGTTCACAGGTTTTAGTGTTTATAGAGAACAGGAACATAACGAATTACAGAAAAGCTTCTATATAATTCGAGATCTTCTCTTCTTCATCTTAGCCTTATTTTATCAGATTAGATTATGCCGTATTTTATCAGATAATAATATCGGGTTCGGTTACCAAATCTAAAGGATTTGACTAGGACACCAGTTTTTACGCAAAGCGACTGCCATTTGTCCCCTGCAATCCAGACGGGAAACTTGGTCCAAACATAAATTAGTTGGAATTCAATGAATCCACGTTTCCTCACAATGTTTTCTTTCACTGTAAGCGCCCTCAGAAATTGTACCCACATAAGTTAGAAAAACTCATCGGTACATGGCGGGATTTTAACTTGGACTAACCGAATGGATGTCCAACACCGCTAGAACACTGAGGCTCTTTTATAAAATTTGAGATCGATCTATCTAATACCTGTAGCTTATCATTTCCTTGTAGATTTCAAACAATACTGAATGAATAGAATTTAGATTTCGTTGACTTCGTAGTTTAATTTATTATAAAACATTCTCAAGAATTTTATTTTATTTATTATTATAATGTATCGGACCCAGCACACGCCTCAAAGCAAGCACTTACTTCAGTATAAGGTATGATCTTACGAGGGAAGCTGTTAAGTATATTGACCTACAACAATTACTTTACATAGTTGCTTAAGATATTGAACTCATATATTTACAACTTCGTTATCTGATAAGCGAAAAACTGACGTCGTTAATCACAGATATAATTTATTTATCTTCTTGTCTAATATAAGAAAACCAATTACAATTATTTAAATCTAAATATGGAATCGTGGAATGTAGAATCAGGTTCTGGAAGGTTTCTTGTGAGTTAATGAAAAACAAATAATTTTACAACAAACTTGTAACGAAACAAAAATTAAAATACGCGCCAAGCTAAAATGTCATATCCAATGCACCACTCTAGTGTTGGGCAAAGTTCTAGTTATCCACAAGATACAAAATCGATTAATAGATCATTAAAATGACGTCCTACACATACAATTAGATACTTGTGACGAATATGTACACTATATAGAGAATACTTTTTAAATATTTAGTTGTCATTGAAGCAAGTGAAGAAGCATAAAGCTAAAAGTACCTACTTCTGTCTGGAGATTATATTCCTAAAAAAAACCTATCCCCAATCTTAAACATCTATATTATTCTCATAGGGCCGGCGATTTCTTTTTCATTTGTTTGGACTAGAGACAATTCCACAAAACTCACAGAAAGAAAGATTTGCCAGTCTAGATTAAGTTAGCAATACTACTAATTGGGGACAGGACTTTGTTAAGATCTTCAGACCTTAAACTTCATAATTAGGATTAAAAATTTGTGGCCGTACATCAAAAAATATATTCAAATATCTTCCCATATTTCTCACTTTCGTAACTATAAACTATGATGAAATTGTTTGTTAAAAGATATTTAATAGGTAATTAGAATAAATTACTTGGACGCTTCTACTAAAATATAAATTGCAAGAATCCGATTCTGTAAAACTGGATAGAAAAGTGATCTTTGGATGTATCTTTGAATGACAGAAAAGAAATGGCTTTTTTATGATAATGGAAGGCAAACAAGCAGACGGATTTCCTGATGGTAAGAAATACACGTCGCCTATAGACACCAA
>DVZL01000660.1:0-21643 GCA_018236625.1 Lasaia peninsularis
TAACACAAGCATTTAATTTGCTTACTTTGGGGTTAGATCAATTTGTGTAATTTGTCCAGTAATATTTATTTATTATATAGAGAAAAATGTACCATTGGAAGCGATGAATAATCACAAATAGTCCCCGAACTATTGAACAAAACGGTGGAGTGGAAAATTTTAACGGTAGACAAGTTAGGCAGTCGAGTTGAGTCAGCTTGTTAGATTTAGGGTTGGGGAAAATAGATTTTACCCGATTTTGTTGATGAATATCTTACAATGTAAAAGACCGTGAGATTGTTAGTTTGTTAAAGTTTAATAATAGCAGTATCTGAAAAAATACAAACCGAAGTATGGCCACCGATCATTCGCGAGATCCGGATTCGATTCTCGACGGGGTTACTTACTTTGTGGTTAGACCGTGTAATTTTTCGAGGGATATTTACCAATATTATTATTAAATGACCTACTACATCATTTCATTAACGGTTAATGAGGTCGTCGTATCCCTACGTCATAAGTAATTTCTGATCTGCTGAGTCAAGATAAGCTGGACTAAGCTAGATGGACATGAACATTTGAACGGTAAAGCGGTGAGGGATTTCTTATAAAATAAATTTAGCTTGTTAGATTTAGGGCTGGGCAAGTTTTATTTTACCCTATTTTCATGACCCACATCTGTACTGATAAGGTAACTTTAGAAATGTATTTCAATAAAGTTTAGAATGAATACTTTGGATTGTGTAAGAATATTTCTAAAACACGTTTCACCTTAAGGTTTTGTTGTAAGTTTTTGTACAGTATAAGTTCACCTTTGTACACAAATTATAAATGTATTGTCATGTCATGTTTTCACGGCAAGTACCTTTTCGGGATAGGCAGAGAGCACATTCGTTATTCTCTTCATTCCAATACGCCGGTTTTGAGATTCCTTAATACTAAACTAGGATAACACACGAGTAATTTAATCTTACATAATCCTGGTATCTACAGCTATCGACATTCGAATTGAATTACACAAATTACGTGTATTTCTATGTAGTTTAACATAGGCTATTCTTTTAATACTAAATAAATAGTAAAAATATACATAAAGAAGCTCAAATATGCAAATACAATCGGTAACACCGAGTCACAATAATATATTCCCCAACCTACTGAGTGAAACGATGGAGTGGAAAATTTAAACGTTAAAACAGTTAGGGAGTTCAGATTGAATAAAGTCAGCTAGTTAGATTTAGGGTTGGTGAAAACAGGTTTTGGCTGATTTTTGTCATGAATATCCGATAAACGAGAATTAATATCAATGATAATGTCTATTTTATACGTTTACACATATAAAAATCAATGCCACTTTTCTTTGTAATTTTGTTACTTAAGAACGGGCAATGTGGAAAATGGTTTATGATTTTGCACAAAATCGGTTCTTCATTTATTATATTTTTTGTAACAAATAAATGGGAATTTTTCTGTCAAGTTCAACCTTTTTTCAGTGTTGATGTGTAAGCGTGTTATGGTAAAATATGTATTATATTACAAAATATGACAGCTGATGTACTAAGGACTAACTCACATTTTAATTCAATTAAAATCAAAGGTGGACAAATTCGCAGGCACAAGTAGTTAAATTGTGGGTCAAATAATTTAAAGCTATGTAAAAATATTGTAATAGTTACAACCCTAAATATTCAATGAATGTGTAAATATAATGAATTTGTCAGTCGACAGTTAATTAAAATCAGATAAGCGCACAGACTGAGTAATAATTATAACTTTATGAAGCTCTTATAATTCACAGGATGACATATGGTTTATGCAAATTAAGGGAACGCTTGTGAATATTCTAATACGCAATTATAACGTTTACCACCAACGACATAAGAACGCAAATTGCTTATCTAATTAAACAAGGTAATGCACGATTTAATTATTACCTGAGGAAAATTAAGGATATTTATTCAACTGTTTGGGTGTAATAATTTAGTTTGAGGACCCGGAAATCGCTGACATATTTCATGATGAGTTTGTGACATGACTCTTGGTCTATATTTGGACTTATTAGTATTTTTTCTCTTTTTTATTAAGCATAGCCATATAAATTAGAAGAAGTCTAATCTAATACTATGTTAGAGTTAATTATTGGTCATTGGTCTGCGAGGCTCAGGTTCGATTCTCGACGGGGGCAGGCAATCGTGTGATGAACATAGATGTTTGTATTTCCGGGTCTGGGTGTTTATTAAATTTATTCTGGTATCTATTTAAGTATTTCTATTTATTAATATTGTTGTCTAACACCCACAACACAAACGTGTAATTTGCTTAGGGATTAGATCATTTTGTGTATTTTTTCCAAGGATATTTATTATTATTTACAATCTGTGTAAGGGAACGGAACGGGCTAAAAAGTATTCTATGTCCTGCTCCTGGTTCTAAGCTACCTCCTCAACAATTTTCAACCAAATTGATTCAACCATTTTGAATTATATATAGTTTAACTAATACAAACATTCTTTTATATATATAAAGACTTGATATGCCCGTGACTTCGTCCGCGTTTTTTTATTAAATTAATTTATTTTATACATTTCTAACATAAAATTCTAAAATCAAAGCAGCCTATGCCGTTCCTTGTTACATTAGCTGTCTACCACAGAAAGTCTCGTCAAAATCGGTCCAGCCGTTTCGAAGATTATCGGGTACAAACAGGCAAACAGACAAAAATTTTTAAAAAATATTTTGGTATATGTACCTTGTAAATATACATACGCACTTAGTAAAAAGCTGTTATTTTAATATTACATACAGACAATTTTATTATATAGATTTATTTTATTTTATAAACGTTTTGATGTGAAAACGGAACATGTATACAAATATTCGCATTTATAATATGGATCGCTAAAAAAGGCTATTTAAAAAACTCTTTCATTACAAAAACACAAAATACAATTAGGGTGTCCAACCGTTTTGCCTAAATGTCCGGTCCAATTGGCTGCTCTGTCCGCCAATTAGGTTTAACGAGCTTGCAACCCTATTTATTGAACTTTTTAGACAATTTAGTTTCCCGTGTTGGTCCGGGTCCTCTGTGTAGAAAAGATCAACTGCCTTCCTACCAGACAGCTCGTAAGAAGCGAGCGTAGGTTAACTGGGTCACCACCAATATGACCACCGGTAGAGTGCTGTGCAGCATCTCGCCTGGGTAGGGTTCCACCGCCTTATCTATTCCTGTCGCCATAATGACATTGTCATGTTCCGGTTCAGAGGGTAGGGTAGCCGGTAGACTTGCACATAAGCTCTAACAGCTTGACTACAGGGCAGCGGCGCACCTACCAAGGCCACGGTTGTCTCTTACTATCAGGAGACCCCTATGCCTGTTCGCTGTCTTATACCATAAAAAACTAGCCGTTGTCGCAGCTTCACCCGCGTGAGGCTAGCAAACAAACAGCTTAGATACAAAACTTTCATCCATATTTTGACCCCTTTTTTCGCAATAAAACTGTTCTTATCCGGATATATATTTTTCTATTATCATAACAAACATTAAAAAAATATATATATTTTTTAAATTAATTAAAAATATTTGCTCCAGGATTTTTTTGGCAATCAATTTTTAATATATTCTCTAATATACTAAATTTATTATAAAATAGGTTTTATTATATTATCAGCTCGGTGAAGGTCGGATTAGGTTTGGATCTTAGACCAGTGGGTCCCATGATGTGACATATGACAAAGGTGTGTAATATCGGACACAAATCCGTTATCAGGCAAAGGCATAGAAGTTGCCCTACCTGGGTTTTTTATAGTATAAGACAGCAAACAGGCACACGGGTCTCCTGATGGTAAGAGACAACCGTGGCCTATAGACACCATCGATCTTGTAGGTGCGACGCTGCCCTGTGGTCGGGCTGTTAGACCTTATGTGCAAGTTTACCGGCTACCCTACTCTCTGAACCGGAACATGACAATTTCATTATGGCGACAGAAATAGATAAGGCGGTGGATCCCTACCCGGGCGAATTGCTGCACAGCACTCTACCACCAGTGGTCTTGTTGGTAACCGAGTTAACCAATGCTCGCCTCTTACGAGCTGCCTGGTAGGAAGGCAGTTGGTCTATTCTACACACAAGACCCGGACCAACACGGGGAAACCCGAAACCTCGTGCATCACCGACCAACCACCGACTCCGCTCGACCACAGAGTAGATAATATAATAGAGGCGACGGTCTCACCTTCACTAAAATCTCCAACGCCTCCACGTACGATTTTTCCGTCTCGTAGAGCTCCACTACGACGTGTGTTCTTGTATCCTGGAACATAAAATAGTATGTTAAGTCTACTTAATAGTAACGAAACACCCAAGTTCATATCTAGGAGAAAAAAATATTTTTGTATGTGTTTTGTTCATGTCTTTTTCTAAATCTATCTCTATCAGATGGTATCAGGGTTGGCTACTTAATCTAGGAAATTTAACAACGGCGCCAGTTATTCCACAGAGCGTCTGCCATCTACATTCTGCTACCCAGGAGGGAAAACAGACCAAATCCTAAAATACATTGAGTTCGTATATGTACAGGAATCCAAGTTTCCTCGCGACGATCCTTCATCATAAAATTTTACATGGCGGGGTTCGAACTTGATTACCAGAATGGAAATCCAAAGTGCAAACCACTAGACCACTGCGGCTCTTTGTGTATGTTGTAACTAAGTGTTTTGTTTGTGTATGTTGTAAAGTTAATAAAAAACATCCAATGCACTAAAAAAGTGAACATCAAAATATCTCAGAAGACTTCCTATGTTGTAGTCCTTTTAAATTTGCTCGGGATCGGAATGTGCCAGAAATGGCGATAGGCTTGCCACCTATCGCATCAGGACCCTAATACCTTGGCTAATCGTGGGTGTTCTAGTATATCTACTGGACTTACGAGTCGTGGATATACTAGTACACCTCTGTCTACCCCTTCGGGGATATTAGGCGTGGAGGTACTTTTTTAAAAAATAAGAAAAAGCAACCGTGTCGTGGGCTGAAGCATGGCGGTAGATCGACGTAACATTAATAAAAATAGTATTAAATAAACATCTAAACTCGAAAATAAAATATTGGATATTACGTATGTATAATTTATATACAAAGTTGCTACAAGCGAGAGACTAAAATTGAAACCACATACACTGTAAGTACCTACTGTTAATACGAGACTATTAAATTAAAGTTTACGAGAAATATACGAAAACATTTTTTCAAACAAATTAAATAGCTTAATAAAGTAAAAACGTTAAAACTATTGTATTTGACCTTTTTTTTGTTCTCGCAGGGGAAATGCTTGTAACGCACGACCGGGCCACCGAAGCGGCCCGAGTGTGGGACTCGCAGCCTACGACAATGCTGCCCTACCCACTGAAACCCCTGCGGAGTCTGCCTCCACTGTGCTGTGGTGACGCGGTGGCGGGTACGCTTTCGCATTCTTCTGCCACCGTGTCATCACCTGCCAGCCCCGCTGGCAGTTACCCGGGAGCCAGGGCCGTTGTGGCACCGGTGACGGCTATGCAGCTCGCGACGGAACGACGATGCCGCGCGCACATCCTCGAGGCCTTTCGGGTAGAGCCCCAGACCTCTTCACGGGGGACGCAGGAGGGCTTGATATGTCCTCCGTCGCATTCCCGGCGGTTCGAGTCCGGGTTGGCCGCAGCCTTCTTCGCCCTCTCCGCCTTAACCTTCTGTGAGATGACGCCCTCGCAGAAGGAGAGGATAGCTGTCCAGGACTCCTCGCTGCTAACTATAGCGTGAACCCTGGTCGGGAGGGAGCGTCCTCGGTCGGACAGCCTCGACAGCCCAGCGGCCAGTCGTTGGCTCGGTCAGCCGCTCCGTCCAATTCTGGACAGTTATCCGTCGAGTGTGGGCCTTCCACGCTTCCGTCACCGTCGGCGGATTTGACATTAACCTTCAAACTGATATAGACTAATGAGTAGACATAGGTTTTTTTACATATAAAAGTAGATACTTTATCTGAGACTAACGTATCTAAAAAACAAAGATTACACAAATACCACCAATGCAAATCTTTTTAAACTGACCAACCTCTTTTTGTCAGTTTTATGGTTACTTCACAAAATGTCGGTGATTATTTGGGTGATATTATTAAGCATTTTTATTGAGTAATGTATTCTCCAGATAGTACCTACCTTCAGGTTCATGTTTTAAAAATAATTTATTTGTCCCTTTGTCATGAGACTGAATTTATTCGCGATATGGCGCCAGCGTCCTTCGCCATATCGAATATGTGCTATTATTATTAGTTATTAGCTAGATTTAGTAACAAATATGTACATATTTGTTACTAAATCTAGCCACCCCATCATATTTTTAGCAGGTAATTATACAAGCTGTGTGTGCATGTTATAGCTTAAGATAGGTAATCGAATGCGACATTTTTAGTATTTATTATAAAAGGCGAGCACAAGTTAACTGGGTCACTAACCCTCGATGTGTGTCACTGAAATCTGGTCCCCCTCCAATACAATATAATATGGTTTGCAAACAGTAAATTTTCTAGAATTCAAATTATCGTAGCTCATCTTTTAAAATCTGAATATTATCCATCCAATAAGGTTGGACATCTGATGATTTTCCATTGGTGGTAGAGTGATGTGCAGTAACTCGCCCGGGAGGGATCCACCGCCTTACCTATTCCTGCTGCCATAATGACATTGTCGTGTTCCGGTCCGGAGGCTAAGGTAGCCGGTAGACTTGCACATAAGGTCTAACAGCCCGACCATAGGTCAGCGGCGCACCTTCAACATCTATAGTGTATATAGGCTACGGTTGTCTCTTATCATCAGAGCCGTGTACCTGTTCGCCTGACTTCCCCTTAAAAAAAGTACCTTGCAGAGTAGGCAGACAGTATCGCGTGTCTATTATCACGATTCCTACATACTTGCCACGCTTCCTCCACATAAGATAATCGACTAAATAAAATCAAATACGTCGTCTACCAGATATTGCTTCGAGCAACAATGCCACAATTAGACTATATATTAGGTATGTTTCTTACTATCGTAATAAGCAATAATGTTAGTAGGTATAGAGTCCTACGATGGTAAGAGACAGCTGTTGATTATCGACTTGAATCCCTTTTTGTTCTGCGCATCTTAGAAAGGGATTTAAAATAACTTGTATTTAAAAGGTCCACATCAGCAACTGTGGGACTTGGTTGGTGGCGGTGACTAACCATGCGGAAAACAACTTGCTCGTTTGCAGCCTATTCCATAAAAAAAGTTTTTTTTAAATCACCACTTGTTATCTGCATGAAAAGAAACAATTAAATGGTAAACAATTAACTAATTGGTCATAAAAGGAAAAGTTTGTTAACTGTTCGACCCGTTTGCGTTTAGATTACTTCACAAAATGTCGGTGATTATTGGGGTGATATTATTTAGCATTTTTAGTTCCGTAACATGTCCATATCCACCCGTGAGTATCTATTTAGTATTTTTCAGAATTTTTAAGTGTATTGCTAAGCGTATAACTCTAGAATGGCTGAACCGATTAAGGTGATTTCTGATGAAGGTTTTTATAGTGAGAAACTGGAAAAATTTCTAAGATCGTATTATAAAACACTTTAATGTTTCCCACTGTTGATGTCAAGCGGTACGGAATTCGCAGGGTTGGAAAGTTAATAGATATTTGAAGGTCAACGATGCGTTGCCAGCCAAGGGCTGGGATTTTAAACCTCTTATATAATTAAGTTAACCGGTTAAACCTACTACCATACAAATTAAAACACGAGAACGCTATGAGTTTAAATGAATAAAAATGCGCCACGCACATATCGCGTAGTAGTAGTACTAGGTGGTAGAGTCTTGCAACGACTCGCCTGGATTGATACCACCGCCTTACCTATTCCTGCCGCAATAGTGTCAGTGGTCGCCATCGTCGTGTTCTGGTTTGGAGGGTAGGGTAGCCGGTAAACTTACGCAAGAGACTTGCCATCACAGCCTCTGGTTGGCAACGCACCATTTCCACCTTTGATGTCTATAGGCGACGTGTTTTTCTTACCATCAGGAAAGCCGTTTGCTTTTTGCCTTTCAATATCATAAAAAAAATCGACGAAAAAGTAGACAGAGGTATGTATACCATCATCGATTAGCCGATTTTACATTATAAAGGCAGGCAAGACGGCAACACGTGTGATTTTTTGCAAAACTATAAGTGAAACAGAAACGGTGGTTTTATTTTTAAAATATTAGACAGGTGACGAAATTCAAGCCGGCAGCGTGCTGCTACCAGCTACGCGGAGGGGAAGGTATCTGGCGAATATCATCCGGAGACAAGCTGTGGTATGTAATGTCTTCTGAGGCAGTACAAAGTTTGCTGTGTCTACTTGTTAAATACTCTACACTCCGATATTAATTATCCAGGACAATTCTTAAAACCAATAAGACCCCATAAAAAAAATTGAAATACTTAAATTAATATTGGCTTCGAAAGGTAACAACTATGGAAAGCGAACATTATAATGGCTTTTCCCTTCGCCGTTCGAACGTTTTTCTTCACCGTAAGAACACTCAGAAAATTAACCTAAGTTAGAAAAACTCATCGGTACACGGCGGGAATATTTTTGTTTGTATATAGATTTCCCCAATGTAACGTCTGATCATTTATCATACAACTAGCTGTACCCGGCGCGATGCTACGCCAAACACTAAACTGTTCAGCACCACCTGGTGGTGAGTGACATCGATGAGCATATCATACAAATCTCAGTGTAAAAATGCATATATTATATATACCAATTTTCATAAAAATCGGTTCAATAGTTTTTGAGTTCATCGATGATATACAGAGAAACATTCATTTTTATATTTTAAAAAGATGTATATAAATAAATAAATAAATATTACTGGACTAATTACACAAATCGACCTAACCCCTAAGTAAGCAAATTATATGCTTGTGTTATGGGTGTTAGGCAACGATACTAATACATAGAAATACTTAAATAGATACAAGGATAAATTTAATAAACACCCGGACCCGAAAATACAAACATCTATGTTCATCACACAAATGCCTGTCCCCGTCGAGAATCGAACCCGAACTTCGCGATTAGTCGATGAGTTAGGAGTGTACGCTAGCCACTCGGCCAACGAGGCGGTCAAATAATATGTATGGAGGAGAGTTGTCTCGGATACGTTAGTCTCTTTAGAAGATAGTAGCACATAATAGCCAAAAGACATATCCGCGGAAAAGAAGAAAATTTTCTTTACGCGTGTCCTAAACATAGAAAAGTGTGTCTATGTCAATGTTTTTCAATCTGTGGGTCGCAGAGCCTTAGACAGGGATCGCCGACTGGAAGATAAATAATGACAAATAAATAATAAATATTATTGGACAAATTACACAAATTGACCTAACCCTTAATTAAATGCTTGTGTTATGGGTGTTAGACAACGATGCTAATACTTACATAGAATTACTTAAATAGATACAAAAATAAATTTAATAAACACCCTGACCCGAAAATACAATCATCATGTTCATCACACAAATGCCTGTCCCCATCGGGAATCGAACTTACTTAATAAGTTTAAAGATCCCCGTACATTTATAGAGTTTAGGGGTTGTTATGGCTGTAACTTCTAAACTACAAAACTTACGACTTAGGAAAAATTACAGTATAGTTTAAAAAAAACGATAAATTTAGATTTTGGATTTTTCCCATCTCCCATAGAACTCCCTTAAGTAAATGGGAAAAAAGTAGCGTATAACCTAAACTCGGAACATAGGCTATCCACCATCCAAATTTCGTCACGATCGATTCTGTAGTTTTAGCGTGTAAAGAACAATTAAATTGTTTGCAATTGCACATTTTAGTAACCTGGACTGGATTTTTAGAAAACTGGATCTCTTTTAAATATCTTCAATGTACAGGATTCTCTTTTCTACAGTTTTATTAAATGTATAGACAAGCGCTGTTTAATACATCTGGTATATGGCCCTAAATATTTAAACTCTTTCAGGATGGAACAGGAATTAAATTCAACAAAGACGCCGACAGAGTAAGTTGCTTTCGAAATGTTAACAAATAAATAAAATGGTAACTACATGTATTTTTTAAAATATTTGCCTCCCATTTTGAGTCTTTTTTCTGACTAATCTCTGGAACGGCTGCACAGATTTTAACAGGATTTTGTCTGGCAGATTGCTGTTATAAGGAGTACTTGTATGTGTAATTGTACGTACAATAAATTATGTAGTTTCTTAGAATAAACAATCATAAAAAGTTGTATATTTAAAAGGTGTATTTCATTGCCGTTTTTAGAGACAACAGATTCATTACGGAACCCTTCATCTGCGAATCTGACTTGCACTTGGCCGCATTTTTTCTTTATTTCCATTCATGCCGCCATAACATGCTCGCTACAGTATTTTGCTTAAGGACGCTTTTCTATCTAGCCTCAGGATGACAATGTATTGCCATTATGGGTATTAAAGTAAAATCTTTATCTTAATCTTAAACGAAGTGCTTTCTATTAGGTTTCCGTCTGCTTGATTGGCCATGAATATGCTTTGTAGATGAACGCTGAATCGAAGAAAAAGGTAGATGTATTATCTGAAGAATTGCTGCCCTACATCATAGCTGAACAAGAACGGAGAACCACTTTGTACAAGCGAATAATGACAGCTATCCAGAATGGTGAAAAAGGAGTTACCATCGCGGAGATCAGGAATAAACCACCACTAATTATACGTAAAGGTACTAAATTAGAAAAGGTGGGTACCATCGTCACGCCTGTACGTTGCTACCACCGTAACGTTGCTCACCATAGTCGTGTTCCAAACTGGAGGGTAGGGTAACTTGTAGCCGGGCCATGTCAACTGGTACCGGCTTGACGTCGCGACCCGGGACACCCTCTATATATTAGGCCGAGTCAATTGAGACGCAATGTAAAAATGCATAGTGCCATCTATTTTTAGATCTAAAACTAAATTTGAATCTATAAAAATAAGTACAATTGAAGTGTCTGTATGTAATATTAAAATAAACCCTTTTTACTAAATGCATAATTCATATTATGCATATTTACATACAAGGTACTTATACCGAAATAGTATTTTTTAGAATTGTAGTCTGTCTGTCTGTTTGTACCCGCTAATCGCTAAAACAACTGGACCGACTTTGACAACACTTCACTGGCAGAAAGCTAAGACTACTTTTATTTTAGAATTTTATTTTAGAAATGTATAAAATACGAGGTACATATAACAAAAAAACAACATTATTCAGAATTTTTGCCTGTCTGTCTATCTGTCTGTGTGTACCCGCTAATCTCTGAAACGGCTAGACCGATTTTGACGGGAGTTTCACTGGTAGACAGCTAATTTAATAAGGAATGACTTAGGCTACTTTTATCATAAAATTTTGCGGACGAAGTCGTAAGCACAGCCAGTAACAAGATAAACACCGATGCTTTTTTCCTAGGATTACTATACCGATGTCCCGCAAATCGAGCACCAAAAGAGCCAGATGGTTCTGGTATACTGACTTGTGAAGAGGACCTAGAACCCACCCAAGTGATGTACGATTCCTGTCTCAGTGCGGAGGATAAAGAACTCTATGTAGCTGAAAATAAATACTTCTTTTGCAATCGTAAGAACTTTAACTCTTAACTTTTGGAACCGCAGACTTCCATAATCGGGAGTCGATCGTACCCACATCGTGCTGCCACCGTGTGGTGGTCTTTGTTAAAAAAAGTTGTTTGATAGAAAACACACAAACAAAAAATATTAAAATAGTATTTCCAAGATTTTGTGAATTTGCCGGTAAGCTTTAAATGAGATAAGGTGAATATACTCAGTAAAGTATACTTACTCGGATTGTCAGGTGACAATCTACGTGAAGCTAAAAGTAATATTTGTAGATAACACCTTAACTACGACCTGTCCCGAATATTTAGTATTGTTAACCCTTTCAAAACCGGATAACGTCAAAATGAATTGTGGAAGTGAGATAATTTTTACACAGAGCGACTGCCATAAATCTGCAACCCAGAAGAGAAACCGTACCAATTCTAGATTAGGTCGTATTTGAATACACGAATCAAAGTGTTCCTTCACCGTAAAACCACTTGAAAATGTCTTTAAGAATAACTCAATTGAACATGTCGGGATTCGAACCTGGACTACTGGATTGGAAAACCGTAGCGCTAAACACTGAACCACCGTGACTGCCATATTACTGATCGTGTGGCCGCCTCGTTGGCCGAGTAGGTAGTACACGCCTCACCGCGTTGACTAACCTCGAGGTTCGATTCCTGACGGGGACAGACATTTGTGTGATGAACAGATGAAAAGATGTTTGTATTTCCAGGTCTGAGTGTTTATTAAATTTATTTTTGTATCTATTTAAGTATTTCTATGTATTAGTATCGTTGTCTAACACTCATAACACAAGCATTTAATTTGCTTAATTTGGGGTTAGATCAATTTATGTAATTTGCCCAGTAATATTTATTATTATTTATCTTCCAGTCGGCGACCCCCCGACTAAGATTTTGCGACCCACAGATTGAAAAACATTGATATAGACACACTTTTCTATATTTAGGACACGCGTAAAGAAATTTTTCTTCTGTTGTTTTCTTTATGGACTATCGTTTTTTTTAGGCCACAGAATCGAAGGTCCCGACCTCCCGCGGAATGGGTCTACTGTGATTGGATGTGCTCCTATAGAACGGACCTCCCTTAACTATACCACGAACAAATGTGCCCTGGAGGACACGGAGGACGTTGTGGTCCATTATCGATACTACCCCGATAGGGTGAGTTCCTAACTCTACCAGGGGGATTAGAACGTGCACAATCGTCTCGACGCAATCGCGTCATTTTGCGCGATTTCAAATGTCAAACTCAAAAAACTTAGTACAATTTTTTATAAACCCAGGTCATAACCTTGAGCTGATATTATTTTTTTAATCGCTCTGTGTACGTGCTTTGGTGTGCGACTTTGAAGATCCCGGGTAGGGCAGTTCAACTGAAGCGTTTCCAGCCTTAGCTGAACTCCATTTAATGTCAGTTCGATATGATACCAGAGCTCTTTTTAAATTGACATAACTTCTCTATTTGTTAACCGATTTAAATGATATAAGCACTAAATGTTAAGCGAAGGTCATCAAAACATATTTCTGAAAACTATATCTAAATTGGTTAAGCTGTTTCTGAGATTAGCGTCCATAAAAATACAGATACAATAAAAAACATTGTTTTGGGTTATCTTGCATATACAGCCCGTCTATTATGTTTCCGGTGTTGCGGGTGATCACTTACCATCACGTGACCCAATTGCCCGATTGGTTCCTTTTCTATAAAAAAATCTTAACAGATTGTTTTTTTTCCAGACGTACAAGTTCGTAACAGAATTGGATCCAGACCGAGAGGTGTGCGACCATTGGAATCCTTGTCAAATCGGTTATATCTATAGTTTGCCGACACCTGATCAGGCCCTCCTAGCCAATGAATTGTGGAGTAAGTGTACTTGATCGTTTCAACAGTAAAAACTATCCATTATCATTATCTGCAATAACGCCCAAAAATAACGTTTATTGTTTTTTTTGACAATGGAAGGCAAAAAAGCGAACGGCTTTCCTGATGGTAAGAAATACACGTCGCCTATAGACACCAAAGGTGGAAATGGTGCGTTGCCAACCCGAGGCTGTGATGGCAAGTCTCTTGCGTGAGTAAGTTTACCGGCTACCCTACCCTCCAAACCAGAACACGACAATGGCGAGCACTGCCGCTGTTGTGGCAGGAATAGGTAAGGTGGTGGTACCAATCCGGGCGAGTCGTTGCAAGACTCTACCATCTAATCAATGTCACGGTGTTGGTGACAATAGACCCTGTGCTCACCTCTTACGAGCTGCCCGGGACCTGGGTGGAAGGTTGTTGGCCTATTCTACAACAGAACCCGGAATTCCCCTTTAAATATTAATAATATTCTGTTTTAGTATTTGTTGTGATAGCGGCAACAAAATGGTTTATGAAAGTTTCAACTGTGTAGCTATTACAGTTCAAGATATACAGTCAGATGACATATACATTTTAGTATTTACTCTTGCAGAGGTCAGATGGCAGTCGCTCTGTGCAAAAAGTAAAAACTGGTGTCCCTGTCAAATTCTATACCAAATGAAATCATAAATGAATTCCCCGTGTTGGTCCGGGTTCCGTTGTAGAATAAATCAACTGCCTTCCACCCAGGCAGCTCGTAAGAAGCGAGCACAGGGTCTATTGTCACCAACACCGTGACATTAACTAGGTGGTAGAGTTTTGCAACGACTCGCCCGGATTGATACCCGGATTGATTGATGATTGATTTGGAGGGTAGGGTAGCCGGTAAACGTACTCACGCGAGAGGCTTACCATCCTAGCCTCAGGTTGGCAACGCACCATTTCCACCTTTCCATCCATTCACACATATTCTCAGTCTATAGGCGACGTGTATTTTTTACAATGAGGAAATCCGTAAATGAAAAAAATCTTCTCTCCATTCCGAAGTGAAAAAAGAACAAATAGACACACTTCCTCATCTATAATATTAGTAGGGATCGGACCAGCGAGACCTTCATTATTTTATCAAAGGTTTTAGTTCTCCTGTGTTTCCAATACATTTAAGAACGAAGGGACTTCAATGAAATTGGGATGATCGTAGCTCTGAAGGTATCACGTATCAAAGGTATAACCAAATGGTCAAGTATCTTTCGGCGAATCCAGCGTCACGACAGCTTCGAACTTTCTTAAATTAGATCAACACTTTTGTTGGATGTAGGTATTATGTTGTAGTATTTGGCTTTGGTTTCTTTCAGTTTTAGGGGTTTTGGTTAATAATAAGCTGAAGTAGGTATATTTAGTTTCTACTTTCCATATTAAACACTTTGAGAAATTAATTTTTATTAAATTCTGGCTGTTTCCCGGAGAACTTCATACCTCCCTTATTTAATAAAAATTACATTCACAAGCATAATAATGAAAAAAACTACACTTTTCAATTCAAAACGATTTCTGAACGACTTTTATATTACTTATACGTATAACTAGTTGTGCCTGCGACTTCGTACGCGTTTGAATTTATCCAAACTATAGTAGTACGGTTTTATAACAAATACAGATAATGAAGTAAATATGCAATAATAATAATAATATACACAACGCACCTACTAAATAGGAACAACTTTATTATGTGTATAGGAGTTAAAAAATGTTGGGAAAAATTAGAAGTTAGATTGTTGTTCACACTCCGAAAGAAATAACTCTTCGTTATACTCGTACATAACACAACGTTACTGTCATATGTATGTCATTAGACCGTAATTGTCCCAAGAAAGCCCTAATAACGGATATCGCGGTTTGGAAGCTTGCCCTCAGGCCATATTTACGCTTATAGTTATGGCTTAGATTTTTGTTAGGTGGATATAAATTCTGATACGTATTTTCGCCTGTTTGGATTTTTTCGATTGTCGTAAAGTATATTATATTCTTATAATCACTTTGAATTACTAGTATAAGTAGTTTAAAACAACTGTAATTTTATAATGTTTACTTCAATTGAAAACATTTGATACTTTAAACGCAGTAATCTGAAAAAACCGTTTAATTTTATAATGCCGTCAAGATAAAAAAAACTTTTTATTTTTGTGCATAATTAATTCCAAAAATACTTAACCTATCGCCATTACAATTATATGGGACCACGTCTGAAATCTACCTATCATACAAAACAAGAGTCTATTGGTAATTGATTAAGTAGTATATACCTGTATGACCGAGTTTTGTTAGTAGGTACATCACTTTTTTTTTGGAATTGTATTTGACATAATTTACAATGTTTTTCTTGTTTCTATAGGGCTTCCAAGAACAATTTTCTCACAAAAAGAAGGAACTTCAAAAAAAGAAAAGAAATAATCGAACTGGGTTTTGAACCCTGGTTTATGCTAAGGCGCTCAATTTCCCAACTGAGCTATTCTAATTCTGCAAATATTCACGAAATTTAGCTTTGTATTGTAATGATCTAGGTTTTTATTCCATGAAAATAGGATTAATAAAAGAAACCTGAAAATAAAACCTAGCTTATCGATTTATCGCCGCCTAAACCTCCTATATACAAAATTTCAAGAAAATCGTTACCGAAATCGTATATAAACAAGAATTGCTCGTTTAAAGGTATTAGCTATATCTAGACATATGATAAATCTGCAGAAGAATTAATTATGTACATTGAAGAAATTAAAAAAATAATAGATCCAAGCTACTTAAAACGTGCAGCAGAAGAGACTTCTGTTATTTTATTGCCCGGGAGATATAATATACTATTACATACATGTTGTTGCGGAAATTGTGAACGAAGTCGCGTTCAACTTGTCTGAAATAAATTTAAAAGAAAATATACATTATACATAAGTTCTTGCTCTAAATAGTAGTAAATCGACAAACTTTTGCTACTTAATCCAGAGATCGCCTTTAGCAAATAACTGATGAATGAAATCTGTGATATATGAAGACGAAGTGGGAGCGATCTAGTTAGAACATAAAAGGAAGCGCTTAAAGCATTAGTTTGTTCGTATTATTTGGAGCAAACCAAATTCTGTAATCGCTCACAGAAAATTAAGGATCCGAGTTTATCGAGATACTAACTGTTAGCAACGACTTTGTTTGAGGTTGAAAACTACCGAGATACCCTACTGCGTGTCCAACCAAGTTCAAAGACAGATGAAGGAAATGATTTTTTTATATATATTGCATATAAGAGGAGGCAAACGGGCAAGTGGGCCACCTGATGATAAGTGATCACCGCCGCTCACGAACACCCGCAACACCAGAAATATCACAAGTGCGTTGTCGACCTTTAAAGTATAAGTATGTTATTTTCTTGAAAGTTCCTAAGTCGTATATAATTATACATATATTCTTACTCAAAATTATAGATTTTTTTAGTAGAACTTGCCACTTACTAAGGTCTTTTTATTGTAAGTCCTTATGTTTTCTTATACTGAACGTGAACGTAACTATTCACATGTTTACGCTGTTGTGTAATTTGTTCACACCTTTTTGTGACTTTATCCATAACCTATTTATATAGTAACAGCTATACAGGCAACTTCGTTAGTCATTTTAGTGACCGTCTGTAGGTAAGTATTTTACCGTTCAGTCGGAATCGTTGCTATGTTCCGTCTCCGGTTAGTAACTAGCAAACATGCTACCTCCTTTATTAATAAAACCGTAATTCCATATAAAATCCAAAAGCTAGTTTAAAATCACCTACCTTCGTTTTTTTATGGGATAAGGAAATGATCAAGCACACAGGTCTCCTGATGGTATAAGAGACAACCGTGGCCTAAAGACACCATAGTTGTTATAGGTGTATCGTTGTCCTGTGGCCGAGTTTTTAGACCTTATGTTCAAGTCTACCGGCTACCCTACCTTCCGGACCGGAACACGAAGTTATCATTATGGCGTCAGGAATAGGTAAGGTGGTGAATCCCTACCCTGGAGAGTTGCTGCACAGCATTCTTCCACCCAGTGGTCTTGTTGGGAATGACAACTAGAGATCACCATTTATCATGATGTAAGAGTTGTTTTGTTTGCTATTTCGGAAAACTTTTGGTCCTTGTAAAATGTTTTTCTTCAAACAAAAAAAAAATAACATCGGACTGAGCGTTAATAAATTATAGGCATATTTGTATTTTGGCTTTCCCTCAACCAAATACACTGTTTAAGTAAAAGGGATTCAAAGTATTTTTTTAGGTTAAAAAGTATGTATCAGTATAGTAGTTTTGTCATGAATCACGCTGGGGTAAATTCAGACAAAAATACGAAAAATGTTTTTTAGCCCAATTTAGAAAAAATACAATTATTTGTTTAAGTTACAGAATTGACTGTCCTACTACTCGTATTTTATTATAATTAAAATGATGTGACAAATTATCAAAATAACTGATTTCGTTCTAAAATTATGTAATGGACAAAATATGCGCGTCGTAATATCCTGTCCTTGTTCAAAATTAACTTCCAAGATTTATGGTGAAGTTTAATTAAATAACTTCAGCAAAAGTAAGGAGGGAGATTAAAATTAACATTCCATAAACAAATTGGTGTAAAGGTGTCAAGGGTCTCTCAAGTTAGGGGGTGTACCAGCGTGCGGCGGCCGCTCAATTAGGGGGTGTACCGGTGGTCGCTCAGTTATGGGGTGTACCGGTGGTCGCTCAGTTAGGGGGTGTACCGGCGGTCGTTCAGTTAGGGGGTGTATCGGCGGCCGCTCAGTTAGGAGGTGTACCGGCGGTCGCTCAGTTAGGCGGTGTACTGACGGCCGTTTAGTTAGAGGGTGTTCCGGCGGTCGCTCAGTTAGGGGCTGCTCATATCAACCAAACCCTAGGCGTATTTGATCGCGCGCACAACACTTATTTATACACATTTTAAACGCAGTAAAACTGCAAAATCCGACTTCAATTACTGTCGTCTCAATGAACCTTTCTAGGGTTCCGTATCCAAAGGGTATAAAAGGGAACCCTGTTACTAAGACTTCACTGTCGCCATCTACCTATCTATCTGACGCCGGGCTGTATCTCATGATCCGCGAGAGGGAGACATGTGTAATTTTCACAAATGATGTATTTCTGTTACCGCTATAACAACAAACGCAGATTAAACTTAATATATAAAAGATGCTCCGTTACAACAAAAGTGGTTTTTTTTTGCCATTTTTATAAATAATGATACGAAACCCTTCGTTATATACCAAAAACCAACAAAACAATTGCCAAGAAATCCATACTGGATGACACACGATTGGTTTGTTTTAGTACATCATGTTTTTTGCAATTATATTTACTTTTATAACTATGCAAATTACATACTGATAAAATATGAATAATAGTAATGAAAAGAGGAGAATTAAAAAGAACAATCGTGTTCTAAATTATAGGAGGTTTATATACAATGAAAACATAATCAATAAATGAAATCTGAAAATAAGACCTAGCTATATCGACTGATCGCCCCCAAAACCCCCTAAATACAATATTTCAAGAAAATCGTTGGAGCCGTTTCCGAAATCGTTTTTATACACGTCATATATACAATAATTGCTCGTTTAAAAGTATTATGCGATCAGCAGGATTAACAAAAGCCATTAGGTCAGATTACAATATCCATCTCACAAATAAAAAGGGTTTGGGATGTGGTAAGTTCCACTTCACCCGTTAACGCTGTTGTTAGTTTTCCGCATGTGGAGATTCGAATGGATACCGACATGAAAGGATCGGGGTTTATTACGGAGAAATTATATTTTACTATTGATTTTACTATAAATGTCTGTGCCCATTGTGCTGTGTATCTTTCTCACTTAATGGTTTTATGGTTGCCGGGGTCTTTGTTTCGCCGTATCTTCTCCTGACTGGGTAGATTTGGAAACGGTGGTAGTTTATGGAGGGTAAATATAAGTCGGGTGAAAATTAATATAAATAAATAATAAGATATTTATTATGAATATATAATATATACTTTTGTATAAATAAATTATAAATATAAATTATGTATTAAAATATTTGCTTACAACATTGTGGTAGAATATGTTGTTACAATTAAAAACTTTTTTGTAACAACTTTTAAACAAATATTAGGCAAATAAATAATTTTCCTTTCATTTAATATCATTTCACTTCGTGCGCTCATTCTACTATCCTACTAATATCATTAACACGAAAATCACGAAAGTGTGGATGGATGTATGTATGGATGTTTTTATTCTTTCATGAACGAACTACTGGAGAGATTTGAATGACTCTTTACAATAAAACAGCACCTGAGAATAATACATAGACCTTTAATCCTACTACATTAATAAAAGGGTAAGTATGTTTTTACGCAATATGTATTGTAATTCGGAAAAAAAATTGCTCTTTGAAAGTTATCTGTGTTATTAAAATAATTCAAGTTATTAAATTAATATTTATGAGTAATGTATTATATTTCCTTCTTTTTTTTCTGTGATTCGTAATAAAGTCATTTTTCCCCGTGTCCAGTCTGTCTGTCGGTGTGTCTCACCCGGTTAGAGTCCTCTGTGAAGAATAGACCATCTGACTTTCTACGAGGGAGCTTGTAAGAGGCGAGCATAGGTTACCAACAAAACCACTGGTGGTAGAGTGCTGTGCAGCAACTCACCCAAGTAGGGATCCACCGCTTTACCTATTCCTACCGCCATAATGACAATGTCGTGTTTCGGTCCAGAGAGTAGGGTAGCCGGTAAACTTGCACACCAGACCTAACACCTTGACCACAGAACAGCGGTGCACCTATAACAACTATGGTGTCTATAGGCCGCGGTTGTCTCTTACCATCAGGAGAGGCGTGTGCTTGTTCGCTTCCTTATTCCAAAAAAAAGTAAGAGCTGTCAAACAAGTGAGTAGTGAAGACACATTGATACTACGTATAACTCTGCTTAATTTGACCCACTTAAAAACGTCGCTACTTTTATTATTCTGTAAAGTTATTCTAATAATGTTTGTTCACTTCTAAATGATATTGGAACCTCTTGGAGTGGAAAATTAAACGCTCGGTTGTCTTAAACCGGTTTGATCAAAGCACTTACGAATATGTCAGTTCATTTATTTATATTAACTTTTAAATATCTTTAATAAAGTTACCTAAGTAAATTTATACATATAATAAAAATGTAGAAGAATTCTGTACATTGAAGTTATTAAAAAATAGGCCTAAGTGACTAAAAGTAGATAGAAGAACACATTTTTTTTGGTATTTTTGTCTGATTCAAGCTAAAATGACTGAACAGATTGTGACTTAATTATGTTGGTAGGTAACCTACGTACCGAGGTAGGGTACAGGCTACTTTTTATTCCGTTTACTTAAGTGGGTTCCTTGGGAAAGGGGGTAAACCCAAAATCTAAATTTTGCTATAATACATGAAAACGCAGTATTTATTTATTGTTTCCTTGTTAGATAGAACATAGTTGATGTCATTTGGTTGGTCAGATCCATAACAACTCTCATTATGAATTATCCAAATGACAAGTTGAAATTGTTGAATCATCTGGTTATAATTTACCTTAGACTGGACGATATTCGGCCAGCGGGTAACCTATGTTCTGAGGTATCTTATTCGCTACAAAAGTACTAAGGAGGTTACCATAAGAAGAGGATGCATTTAAAACCTAAACTTGGCTACATTAATTTTTTTCTAAGTCATAAGTTTTGTCAGAAATTAAAGACGTAACAACTCTCATAGAAATGCTAACTTGCATGTGGTTTTATAATTGACATGCCATAGGTAATAGCGTGATAACGTAGTTGCTAAACATAATAATATAGCAACTACGTTATCTACGTAATAACAAATAACTACGTAATAACATAGTGTGTTTTAGTGAACCTAATTTTAATATATTTTAACCAAGAAGACCAATGGTGGTAGAGGTTCACCGCCCTACCTATTTCTGCCGCCATAAAGACATTGTGTTCCGGCTCGGAGGGTAGAGTAGTCGTTAGTCTTGCACTTCAGGCCTAAGATCCCGGCAACAGGAAAGTGACGCACCTACAACATCTATGGTGTCTATAGGCCGCGGTTGTCTCTTACCATCAGGAGACCCGTGTGCCTGTTC
>DVZL01000661.1:0-21638 GCA_018236625.1 Lasaia peninsularis
TCATAAAAAAACCATAGTCTACTTTTCATCGTCTGCATTAAACAGAGGGTATGTTTTTATGCAATAAGTATTAGAGAGTTTGGAAATAAATCTGCACTTTCATAATTGTGGCTTTTTTGTATGCTTTGTTCAACGAACAAGGAGGCAGCTATCAACTGTAATGGCGAGCGCTGACACCTTGATACTAGTTATAGCTACTGTTTATTAATATTAACCTAAAGCATTTAAAATGATATGGCTCGTGCGTTACTGATGGTGATGCAAAGGTTCTACGAAATCCGAGCGTTCGTATAAAGAAAGGAATGTGGAGGAAGCCACTCAAGTATGTAAGGATCTTGACACTTGGTACTTGATTCTTCCCTCTGCCTATGCCTAAAAGGGCGTGAAGATAAGTATGTTTAACTTAAGGCAATAGAAGACATAAGAAAGCACAGACAGTGCTGTTAAGTTCAGTGGGTAATTATTGGTCTAAAAGAAAAAGTTAACAATAGTTTATAAGCCTATGTAGTACAGGTTCAGTACACATTGTAGTACGAGGACTAATTCACTATAGCCTATTGTAGACACTATGATCCCATTTAATTCCAGTCCTAAAGTGAGTACCAATTTAAAAGTAGATCATGTGTCCATTTAACTTTACACAACTGCAATCAGTTTATTAACAGTTCAGCGACCTACACCTATTGCAGCGGCGCATGCGCATATTAACTCGAATTATCTAATAATAAGAGTAACGAGACGCCTGCGCTACTACGCAGTTAGTGACACACTCGTGTTGAAAACAAACAAAAAACAACTGCAGCTGAATCATAAAGGTTCGGACTTTAAACCGCTTTCAAGCGAGTACAGTCGCTGAGATAAATGCTAATTAATATTGGCACACAATTAGCTTTGTTCCCTTACTTTAACTGTTTCAGTATTAAAGAAGCAACTATGTGGAATTAGCAAATTCATCCAGTAAAAAAATAACTACCGCCTATTCTATATCTATAATCTACTGGATATACGACCGCCAGCCAATAATATCCATAAAAATATGCAAATAGTTGGTTTCAGATATTCAGATTATATTTCCAGTAAACACTGATATTATACTACTATGGTCACTTTCAATTGTAACGTATAAAAGTATCTTTATCCTGAAAAGAGCAACTTACCTATACATACTCGTATCACTATAATTTAGTATTGACCACTTTTTGTAGTAGTTAAAATAATAGGTAATCGAAAAACTTAAGCATCGGTTGAGTTGTTTATATCTATCTATCGTAGTGTATCTTATATTGATTGTAATACAGCAAGGCAAACAAGCTGATCTATTTTCTGACATAAATATGAAATACACGCCGTCTGTAGATATCAAGCATGTTATTGAAATGTTGCAAGCCTGAGGCCAGATTCAGGTCTAGTTTATCTTTGCTGAAGACCCTTATCAAGTTACGATGAATAAGTTAAGCCTAGATAAATAACAATATATAAATAACACAAATAAAATTAACCAAATTATAATTCGATATCACATCAATGTTTATCAACGACATTAACACTTAAATATTTAAGTATATTTTCTTTTTTCTGGCCTTATCCCATTTCTATATCAGATGATATCGGTGACTTGACAAGTTTTTACACAGAGCAACTGCCATATGCCCACTGCAACGAAAAAGCCAAGCAAACCAACGGAAAACCTGGCCCAATCCTAGATTAGTTTAAATTTGAATACACCTTTGATTCTTAATATATCTTTGTTCGCCGTAAAAGCACTTAGAAAATTGAGCTAGGAAAATCGTTGGTACATGATGAGCTTCAACTAGTATACCATAGTGGAGTTCCAAAGTGCTCACCATAAGATCACCGAGACTCAAAATACAGTTATGTAAACATTGTCATATATATCATAGTTAGCAATATTATAGAGCTTATAACATTTCTCTCCACAAGTGTACCGAGTGATATGTTGTTTAATTATTGCAAGTGACAATCATTATACATAAATGGTTTTCGCTTTCTGCGTAGTACGACATTATCATTATGTTTACATAAGGTTTCCTACTTGAAACTTCTGTGGTATTTTATAAAGATATTCATAATCACTAGAAGCTTCGTCGTCGTCACAATTATTTTACAATTTTTGCATTATAAAGTTATATTTTCACTTCTTATACACATATCTTCACGCCAGGTCCCTTGCATGTTAGGCAGAGAGCATCGACTGCCAAACGTAACGATCCCTCCATACCTGCTTAGCTTCCTTTAGATTCGTCATTCTCTTCATGCGTATGGAGTATACGTTTCGGTGACCGTTGACACCGTCCTCAGATAATATGCGAGCTATTTGGTCGTGAAATGTCTGTCTTACATCCATACACTTTCGCATTGTATATTATCTGTTTTGTCAATCGTTCATCTTTCATTTTTAAATTTTTCACTTCTTAAAGCAACGAATGTCATATTATTACTAAACGTTACTTTTTTTTGATTATAAATCAAAAAAGCACGCTGAACTACTTATCGTTTGAAATCCACATCACCTTTAGATATTAAGGATGATAATGTTGCGTTGTCAATCTCAAACCTAAAGTAAGCCTTTGGCGTAATTAAGTTTTTTTTATGCCATAGGACAGTGAACAGGAGCTAGTTTCCTGATGGTAAAACACACTCATGGCCAATAGACACCATTCATGTTGCAGGTATGCCGCTGCTCTGTGGTCCTTATGAGCAAGGCTATCGGATACCCTACCCTCCGGATCGGAATACGATATTGTCATTATGGTTGGAATAGGAAAGACGGTGGATCCCTACCTGAGCGAGTATCTACACAACATTTGCCACCAGTCTTGTTTTCAATGACCATGATAACCTATGCTCGTCTTTTGCGAGCTGCCTGATCTATTGCACACAAAGAAACCGCACCAATACGGTGAAATGTGAAGTTTATTTGTCTGAAAATTATGTATTAAAAATCTTGCATTCCAAACCAATTATATTTATTTTTTTCTATGTGTGCTAATAATATGCAAATTTTAATGTATAATATCTGCTGCTCACCATAATATATAGGAGTGCAGCTGATAATAAGCCTTAAAACACTTCGATTTATTTGTTCATTTTAATTTGTAAAATTTGTAACGTTGTTCTTCAGATAAACTTTTTTTGATGCTAAAAGAATGTTAACATGGAGACGGATTTCCTGATGGTAAGAAACACCGTAGCCTATAGACATCAAAGGTGTTAATGGTGCGTTGTCAACATGAAGCTAGATAAACAGCCTTGTGCGTAAGTAAGCTTACTGGCTACTCTACCCTCCAACCGGAATACGAAAATGACAAGCCTTGCTATTTTGCGAAAGGAATAGGTAACGCAGTTATGCCTGAATGTTCGAGCGAGTCGTTGTTGGAGTCTACCACCTAGTCAAAGCCACAGTGTTAGTGACAAGTTAACCATCGCTCGCCTTTTACGAGGTGCCTGGTAGGTACGCAGTTGGCCTACTATATTTATGGAGGCCGGGACCAAATCGAGGAAACTGAACTGCTAAATCCACTTAGGTGTAAAAACGATGTGTATATTTTCTAGCCATCATGACATTCCTCTGCTTATTTGCCTTTCGATTCAATAAAAAAGTAATTAAAACAAAGAAGAAACTCGAGTTCACCGTTATTAATATATAATGTAACTTTGACTGTACGTAGTAAACAACAAGTAATTGAAATGGATGTTAACAATCCAAACATAATATCTCTGTGTCAACACAATTATATATTACAATACCAAATACTATGCGATAATAGACTACACAACCTTAATTGAATCCTATTAATATTATATACGCGAAAGTTTGTAAGTATGGATGGATGTAGTGATGTTTACAAAAAATTAATGGATGGATTTGGATGAAATTTTACATTAATATATCGTATACATCAAAATAACAAACATGCTACTTTTAACTGACTACATCAAAGAGAGGGTATGCAGAATTATAAAGAGACGTAAGAAGGTATTTGACTTACTGTTACAGAAAACTTGTTATATATATATTACATACATACATATCTTCACGCCAGATCTCTAATGACATAGGCAGAGAGTGTTAAATATCCCGATCCCTACATTCCCGCTGATTTCCTCCACATTCATCATTCTCTTCATGCATTCACGCCGGTTGCGGAGACTCTTGGCTCTATTATAAATAATAAATAAATAAACATTACGGGACAAATTACACAAAATTATCTAACCCCAAAGTAAGCAAATTAAATACTTATGTTTTGGGTGTCAGACAACGATACTAATACATAGAAATACTTACATAGATACCAGAATAAATTTAATAAACACTAAGACCCGGAAATACAAATAATTCATCACACAAATGTCTGTCCCCGTTCAGAATCGAACCCGAACCTCGCTGTTAGTCGATGTGGTTATGCGTGTACACTAGCCACTCGACAAACGAGGCGACCATAAATTATTATATTAAGATAAGATTATGTAATAAATACATCCGATTAATGTTTATATGATTTGAATTTGATTAAAGAAGTCATAGTTGCCGGGGAGTTTGTTTCGCTGTTTCTTCTCCTGACTGGGTAGGTTGGAAACGGTGGTATTATGTATTTGTGGTACACAGGGTTAAAAAAAGTCGGGCGTAAATTAATGTTTATGAATAATAAGATGATTAGTATATTATAATATATAGTTTTACAATTCATATATAAATAAATAAATATAAAGTATGTATGTGTCAAAATATTTGCACATCAAATCGTGGTAGAATATGTTGGTATAATGAGAAACTTTCGTTTAATAATAACTTTTTAACACACATATTCGCCATTCGACAAATAAATCATTTTCAACTATAAGTCGGAAAGAATTCTGCACTTTGATATAGACGCTTATTATTATTCAATATTCAGATGTTTCTGAGCATTTACGACGATTGGGCGTAGGTTCTATTCCGGAAATGAAAAATACCATCATCCTTAGTAATGCCACATTAAGATGAGTGCTGCACAGAATAACTTTGCAGTGTATTGAAAAGAGGTGGTTTTCCGGCGCCAGTTCCAAATCGCAGTTAAGAACCCTGAACATTGTTGTTTTAGGTATGTTTTACCTAAAACTACCTTAATATGTTCTTTAAATTTATACTAGTAAGAAAGATCTTATCCAAAATTTTACTTTTTCTTATATAAAATTTACGCAGCTTCGTCTAATATAATTAATTCTATTTATTCATAGTTTATAGTAGTGATTTTAGGGTTCCGTCCTCGAAGTGTAGAAACGGGTGCCTATTACCTTAGTCTGTTTGACTATCTATCTGTCTACACTGACAGCTAGACAATCAAAATGTTCACAGATGATATATTGCAGTAATTACTATAAATAAAATATCGAATAATGTAAATATTTAAAGGCCTGACCATATTTAGATCGCGGATAAGACGAAAAGTAATGATGGATATATTCTCCAAATATCTAGTTACGTATTCTCTTTAAAATAGACGATCGCAATAAAGTTGAATGTGTAATACATTTTGTTTTTATAGACAACACATTCGGTACGGAACCCTTCGTGGATGGATCCGACTCGCACTTGAACAGTTTTTTTACCATTTCACGCATTTAACCGTATTTTATATATTTCCGGTCTTTGCACATCCACTTATAATCGTATCCTTCCTTCATAATCGTATTTTCTATATTATTGTAATTTCTTAGCAAATTTTCTTCGTTTAATTTTTTTTTTCTTTTTTTCACCTTTTGGCAAATACATATACAAAACATCTCACTGCGATTTGCATCTGGTGCAGGACAAATACCTTTACCATATAACCCATTGACTCTTAATATAAAAGTATAATGCTAAAAGCACACAACGAAACAAGTGCAATAAATAAAATTAATTTAACGATAATATCAATAAAGTGAATTTTTAGTCCATTTTATTATACTAGTTGTGGCTCGCAGCTTTCAGTACAGCTCTCCCAGAGCACAACTTTAATAAATAATCTAAGTTTCGTAGGCCATAGAGTTCCTGTGATTTTTTTTGCGATTCTTTTATATTCTGGTAGGAAAACAGAAGTGCAATTCTACACAGGGAACCCGGGCCAACTTGATTTAAACCCAAACTCCTCACATTATAATAAGATTGTTCATGAGTGATAGTCTATACTACTAATAATTTAGATATACTTAAATAAATACCAGAATCAGATTAATAAATACTATGACCCGGAAATACGAACATATATTTAGGTACATCTCACAAATGGCTATCTGCAACAGCCTGAGACACAAACAGAGAAATATCTGAAAAACCACGAATGAAAAGAAACATTGTTCTATATTTTATACTTTTTTACTCTTGTGCGCTTGGTAAAACTTTATTTTTAGTGATTAATTCATAAACTTAGTAAAATAAGTAAATTGAAGAGTTTGTTTAGCTTGAAATAATTTTAGGAACTACTGGTTCGAATTGAAAAAAAATGTGTTCAATAGTCCATTAAGTCTTATACAATTTACTTCTTCATATAAATGCGGATGTGGACACTTGTCGAGGGAGACCTAGGTTGACATTCCACGACTAAATTTCTCGTGTATTCTCCGAGGATGGTATCAAGAGTCTCCGAAACCAGCGTGTTTGTATGAAGAGAGTAAATAATGTGAAAGAAGATAGGCAAGTAGTAATTGCGACTCTTGGCACTCGATACTCTCTGCCTACCACACAAGGAACCTGACATGAAGATTAAACGAACAAATGAAAAACCCTAACACAATATAACACTAACTACAAAAGAAAAAGTTCCGTTTTAGGATTGATGTCCAAAATAGTTTCGCAGTGTGTCGACAACAAAACGTGAACAAAAAGTTCTCAGTAATAATATTACCAAACTGCCCGTGACCTTTTGGACCTTCGAATAACGTTGTATTTTGCTTCAGTGATATATTAATTAAAGTTTTAGCTATTAAACGGAACGCTAAGCAATAACGTCCGGACACTGGGTGGAAACGTGAAAGAGATTAATATGAGCTTTGCAAATACGAATTCCTTCGAAACGCGCTTTAGGATGGAGCTACACCGAAGTTTGAGAAAATATGTTTTTTTTTATTTCAAACAAATATTTTTCTAATAATTGGAGTTATGTTATTAATCTATTTATAATAAATTAAAGGCAAAAAAAATCTTTTTAAAAAAAGCTTTTTTTTTGAATGCTCTAAAAAGAAAAAAATTACGTCATATTAATTGCGAGTTTCTTTAAACGAGCCCTTTCATTTGATATCCATATTGTAAAAGTGCATTAAAAATGACTATTCCATCATCTTGGTTGGTCCGCCATATTGGATTTAGAATTACGTCACGTACCTTATTGTGCATTGTCATCCAATCTAAACGAGTACACAAAATTTAGCTTAATCGGAGGAAGATATCTACTTCAAATTTGATTTCTCAGATTCCACCCGAACAATTATACTTACATGCATACATTGCAAGTTAAATAAAAGCTTTTTTAATGAGAATGTAGTATGTAGTGTTAGTTACAATATTATAAGTCAAGAAAGGCTGAAACAATTTTGTAAAAAATGTTTAGCTTAGAAGGATAAGCTGGACGTATAATACTATATTTTATGTCGCCCTGCTTTCATGGAATGTTTAGTTTTAGTTAGTCTGAGAATCGGTCGACATCTATTTCAATATCCCTAAGTGCGGGGGGTAGGAAATTCGCCGGGACAGCTGGTATTACTTTTAATTTTCGTATGTATTTTTAAATGAAAAGTCTTTTTTGTATGAAAAGAGTAATGAATGTGAAGGCAGCTAGGGAAGAATTTTTATTACGCGTTGTACATTTGAAATATTTTGTATATTTTTATAGGTAGATATTTATATGATCGGGAAGTTTATTGTAAACACGTATACATTAGCCCATGAAGGAATTGCCTACTCTATGGATACAATTAGTCATATAAGTAATGTACAAACTACCATGTTTGTACATGTTTACTCCATAATCCTCGCTTAGCATATCTCACAGTGTGTGTCACGCCGGGAGGACTGGCGAGCACGATGCGTGCGACAGTTGAGAGCTTGCCAAAAACGTTAGTAAGAACAACTCGAGGCCGCATTAGCGCACAGCGGGCTGGATTCCATCGGACCAAATATTCCGAGACTCCGCATTTCTACTGTTTTATGGACGCTTACACTATAATATTTATATTTATTATATTTATCTTGATAAACATTAGCCATTTATTACCTCTGTTACCGTGAGTACTCAATGTCTGCATGACGCATGAGGCGGGTTCGATTCCCATGGAGAGCAAGTTGTTTTAAGATCCTGCCTGCTTGCCTGCCTGATCACAGGACCTAATATCGTCGACTAATCGTGGGTGCATATGTATCACTGTGGGATGAGATGTGGGTGTCACACGAGGAAGTGAGAATGACGATATTTTTTGACTCACTGAACTTCTAAACAAAAACATAAAAACTGCTACGAGTAAATGCATTGGTCAATTTAAACAACTAATTTAATATATGAAGATAAATAAATATAGGTACGCTTTCACCAGGTGAATCTATACAAATAAATAAAATTGGAGTGTCTATATGTAATATCATAAAAAAGTAAAAAAAAAATAAGTTAAACGGTTTTATAATATTGCAGATAAATTTACTATAAGCTAAAAATAATTTCATGGGTACAGTCATGGGTACCAATATGTATATATTGTTATATTTTCAAAATAAAGTAACTTGTAACCTACTCACTTTCTGGAAATATCTATGGTTACATAAATTTCTAAAAATGCAATATACATTTATGTAAACACCTATGACAAATTTTAAACATATGCAATGATTAAACTAAAATAAAATCGTGCGGCACTACGGCGATGCTATTCTTTTATTCCTATTAATTAGGCGTATCTTTAACTCAATTGGAAAATTTGCTGTAAGGCAAAATAATAAAATAGGTACCTATATCTGTAATACATCCTTCAGTTGAAGTAAACGTTTATTCGTAAAGACAAAGGTCACCTTAAGAAGATAAAAATCCTATTAACCAAAGTCACCTCGTCTATATTACCCAGGTAGATCGTTACAGACAGACAATAAAGAGTATTTATGTATATACGCGTAAATTGATCAACGGCGCACAGGAAGTACAGCAGACGGACTGAGCAAAAAAGCAAAGTAACATTATTTCAGGACTGGGTTCACTATAAAAATAATCTATTTTTTAAACACTTTTTTTTTTACGATCATCATTAGAATTAAAGATATAAGTTATCTTCTACAATAATTGTTATTATTTATCCAAATTCAAATGTATGTCTCTTCTACAATATTTTTAATTTGTTTACGAAGTATACGTGCAGTATATAGTTTAGTACTAACATTATAAACCCTAAAAAATTATAAATACAACAACAAGAATGCCTAATGTTCGCATTCTTGTTGTTGTATTTTACGTTTGTTTTTGTTGATATTTAAATATTAATTTAGTATCTTTCATGTTCTTGCTATTCCTGTGTTTTTTGTTTGTCTATATTTTTGATGTTTTTTTTTTGCTTACTATAACATATAAATGTAAATGTTAATCGTAGTTATTAATTGTAATTTTAGATCCACTTGATTTGTTAGTTTTAAAATTAATTAATTGTGTTTATGAAAACTATTAATACTTTTAGATTCTGTAATTAACTTTAAAGGAACACCCATGTTTATTTGTTTCCGCTACCCAGGGTCAATTGGAAGAAAATGCTTATTGACATTAAAAAGTATTTTTGTGTAGTTTAGAATTTGAATAAATAAATATAACTATGCCAATAGAAATTATGCTCGTTACAAACGAAATTTCGTATTATAGTTCACTTATGTGTCCAATATAACTTTATCAGCTCTAGAAAAGGATTATAACAAAATGTCTAACTTGGTTAATCTTAACAAAAATATTTTCTTTTTTCTTTGAGCCCCGACATTTCTTAATTAAATGTAATCTCAAATGACGTTATTAAGGTAATGGAAGAAAATAATCCTGCTTAGAATTTTAATGCTAATCAATATTCAAGGTGAAGGACGAAACTTGGTGGTTTCAAGGTAAATGAGATAGGACATGCGTCAGGAGCCGTTCCTTAATAGATAACAATAATGCATGTCTTTACGCTCCATACACGTCGCAATACTAATGAGGGACGACTTTTTATTCTCGGCTCTTGGTGAAACTTGGTAAAATCAATAACATATTTTCTAAAATCTCAACAAATACGTTATTTTGGATTCTATTAATTGATATAATTTAGCCACTTGTACATACATGAAATACGCTTAATACGTGAAAGTAAAAAGTGGCCTTTTATGATCATAATAAAGTTTCACAAAAGCCGACAATGATGACCTTAAAATTGGCAGAAAAATGATAGTTATTATACCACTAATTTGATTATGCACGTAGTTTTGACCGCTTATCAATTAGCGTAATAATAATATTATTTTATTTCACTTGACCAAAAAAAATGTTTAAATGAAACCTACTTTTCAATCCATAATAAGTAAACCGTTAAACTTGATCTTACTGTCTTGCGATAATATATAAATTGAATGACAATTCTAAAATAACAATTCTTTTTTTTTAGTACATTTTATCCGAAATCAGTTCCTTAATACCTTTAATATATTTCTAGACAAATTAGACAAATTGATCTAACCTATCTATCAAAGTAAGCAAATTAAATGCTTGTGTAATGGTTGTTAGACAACGATACTAATACATAGAAATATTTTAATAGATACTTTAACTAACATCCAGATCCGGAAACACAAACATCTATGTTAACCGCACATATGCCTGATCCCATCGGGAACCGAACTCGAGCCTCAGGATTGGTCGCTGGTGTTCGGCGTTTAAGCTAACCTCTCAACCAACGAGGTTATTATCAAACATATACATTATTATATATACATACTATATGTATACATACATAAATATATGTGCGTTGTTTTAGTCGTATGATATTGTAGTTGCAATTGGGATATATTTTTTCGTAAATAAGATAAAAAATAAGCGTCAAAGGATCTCTAAAAGGTGATTTCAACTTATTAACATAAGGACGTAAATTGCTGCAAGTGAAACGACCTCGAGACAAACGAACAAACAGAAAGTTTATTGGATAAGGGTGGTGACCGTGGTCAGGGTCGGGCGATAATTAGACGACGCTTTCAGGTTGCCGACTTCTGAAACACTTACTGAAAACCTGACTTCGCTCTACCTTTATTTGACTGACTTGAAAAAAATATGTAGGTACTCATTTAGA
This sequence comes from Lasaia peninsularis, assembly GCA_018236625.1. Taxonomy (NCBI): domain Eukaryota; kingdom Metazoa; phylum Arthropoda; class Insecta; order Lepidoptera; family Riodinidae; genus Lasaia; species Lasaia peninsularis. The sequence continues at coordinate 11,317 of DVZL01000661.1, forward strand.
CTAATTTTTATTAAAGTTGTTGACTGCCTCTCACTTTCGTTGTCAACTGGTGATTCCCAGTAGAGTAACTTGTTCTACTTACATTTTATCTGAAAAACAAAACTTTGCATGGGATTTAATTTGAGAATGATATGGCGACTGACTTGCCACCTGCGACATCATAACACCTAATAAGTAATATCTACTATAAATATAACTACTTATAATTAAAATAATGATGAAATCCATCGTGAGATTTCACGTCGTAAACCCAGATTCGTGCATTTGAATTGATCAATGTTTGGGCCTTATTTGAATTTACTTATTTTTTATGTTTTATATTTTTAAAATAAAATTCTTATAATAAAGTAGCCTAAGCTACTTCTTATTACTTTAGCTGTCTGCCAGTGAAAGCTCTGTTAAAATTGTTCCAGTGTTTTTTAGCAGCTAGTGATTGGCGGATACAATCGTACAGACCGACAAAAATTCTAAAAAAATATCACTTTGGTACATGTAACTTGTAAATATACATGGGCATTAAGTAAAAAGTGGTTATAAATATTACATAGAGACACCCCAATATTATTTGTTTGTATACGTATGTTTTTATTTCAATGAAATTCAAATAGAGGACAAATTTAATCAAGTTTTGCAGTTTTATAACTTTTGGTTTATATAACACTAGCAGACCCGGTGAACTTCGTACCGCCTAACAGTCAATGCATGTCGTATAATATACAAACAAACATACAAAATAAATATTAATAAAGATAGATCTACAAAAGTATTTTATTGTGATGAATAAAACATATAGAAAAGGAATAAAAATAAAAAAATACAAAATGCTTTTTCGTTACCCTGTAGACTAAATCTTAGAAATTATTTTCGGCAATAGAAACTTTAATTTACTCCAAATTAATTTCTGAACGCACGTTTAAATGTTAAACATTTGCCGTTATTTCGGACTTCTATATTTTATCTACTTATTGCACTTTTAAACATTTTTAAATCATTAAAAAAAATACAGACAATGCATAAGTGTCAATCATTACAATAATTATAGTAAACTAAAATATTTTTCGAAATCATTTATTTATCCAGTTTTCATTATTTTTAAGACACCTTATTTATTTTCTGCGATTCGAGGCGAAGACAAATCCAACGAATCAAAAACAATGAAAGTTGGTCGAGTCGAGGTATGAGTGTTGTAATATGAGTAAAACAGAATAGTAAATATTTTATACACATTACAAGCGGTTCTTGTGACGCGTCTATATAATACAAATTGTACAACCGTATCGGAACGCGGCCACTCACTGAGAAGATCCGGCGAAAGAAACTTAGAGGTCTTATCTTTTTCTTATTTTCTAAATAAATTAAGTTTACAATTATACAATAAAAAAAAGAGTTTAGGAGCAATTAATTTTTAGTATCTATATATTTTGCAATATTATAATAACCTTCTTTGTATAATTTAGTTTTAATACACTTTTTATATTTATTTAAAGGTAGAAAAAACGTAAAACGTATGCATTGGCCCATGAATCACCTGCTCTATGGTATTAGATGGTATGGAGGGTGTGTCATTTGTCCAGAGATATTAAAATCAAGTAAAGTACCTTCACGCCTATTGACCCCGAATGGTAGGTAGAGGTGTGCTCGTATGTCCTCGTGAGTCCAGTACTACTACATCTATACTAGAACACCCACGATTAGCCAAGGTACTAGAGCTCATTATGTGATAGGTGGCAAGCCTATCACCATTTCAAGCACATTGCAATCCCGGGCAATGTAATGCTTACTCGGAATATTCTTTAATTTAAGAAAAGTTGTCTGACCGGGGAATTGAACCCGGGACCTTACGCGACTAATGATCTTAACAGGCGGCATCCGTACCGTTACACCACAGAGGCGATTATCCAATGATATTTATTTAAGTAAATATTCTGGCGTAAATAAGTTCACTAATTACATTCCAAGCCGGAACACGATAATGACGAGTATTTACGCACGTTATATTCAACCGACCTTACACCCAGTTCACGCCAAATCAAAATACAAACACATGTTGGATCGTGCAAACCGCCATGCGCATGCGCAGGGCGGAAGTGCACCGACGTAAATTTGGAACGTATTGTAAACTGCGCACGTTGCCAAGGTTCCTTGTGGAATGGCCACAGATATTGTCGGTTTGTTGAAAGCTTTTGATTTTATAGACATCACTTGCCTTTGCTCGCAGCTTCGTCTATTTATTTTTTGTTTTTTTTTTATAGGAAGACAGCAAACAAGCACACGGGTCTCCTAAGATAACCGCTTATATACACCATAGATGTTGTAGGTGCGTCACTGACCTGTGGCCGCGGTGTTAGGCCTGCTGTGCTAAACTATCGGCTACCCTATCCTCCAGACCGGAACACAACAATATCATTATGGCGATAGGAATATGTAAGGCGGTGGATACTTATCCAGACGAGTTGTCGCACAGTACTCGACCAACTGCAGTGTTCTTATTTCCTTTAATGTGTTAGTAACAAACCCTACTTATTCCCCCACCACCACTACTCGCAAACCCTACTTCCACTCTCTCTTATAACCTTGGCCGATGAATTTTTTGGCCCTGACTATAATCTAAGATTGGCTTAGGTCACGATCTCTGCAGCCTCTGGACCTTATTGTGCAAATTAGCATCCTTTTAAACCATAGATTAGGTCGCTGATCCTGATATAATCTGACATAAAAATAGGTCAAGTGCAAATAGGAATCACAAACGACATGTTCAAGAATAGAATAAAATAGCAAATATTTTATTTCACATAGCTACAAGCGGTTCTGGTGACGCGTCTGTATAATTCTAAAATTTACCACAGGATCGGAACACAGCCACTTACTGAGAAGATCCGGCGAAAAAAACTCGGCGGAGCTCCCCTAATATTCATGAGATACAACCAGGTGAGAAACAGCCAGACCCTTAACCTTTGGATAAAGCTACAACGATGATGATGTAGTTAAACAAATGGATGTAGCCTCAAAATGCAAATCATACGGCATGTTTAGTAATACGTTGAAAACTCTCGGAAAAACTCCATTAGCCATAAAACGATTGTCTGTTTAAAAACAAATAGTTAACTGACAGCGCACACAAGGATGTAACAATGAAATGCTTTCTGGTGAGACCTATAAAATTAGCATACAACAGCTTTTGTAATGCTTCCGGATTTTTTCATTACGGCGTGCGCCAGCCCGCATGCCCGCTCATTGCCAATGCCAACCAGTATCGCTATTTCACTTGCCATGCTTAAATATCACTGTGGGAAAACGTTTTGAATAGCGCCTTATGTTTTTAGGGTTCCGTACCCAATGGAACCCTTTTACTAAGACTCCGTTGTCCGTCGGTCTTTCACCAGGCTGTATCTCGTGAACCGTCACAGCTAGATGTGAAATTTTCACAAATGATGTATTTCAGTTCTAAACTACATTTTTTTATGGAATAAGTAAGCGAACAAGCGCACGGCTCTCCTGATGGTTGTCTCTTAACTGAGCCCTATAGACGCTATAGTCGTAGGTGCGTCACTATCCTGTAGCCGGGATGTTAGGCCTGATATGCAAGTCTACCGTCTACCGTATCCTCCGAACCGGAACACGAAAAGTCGTTATGGCGACAGGTACAGGTAGGGTGGTAGATCACTGCCCGGGCGAGTTGTTGACCTATGTACGCCTCTTACGAACTACATGGTAGGAAGGCAGGTATTTTTTAGGGTTTTGAAAACGGAACACTTTTACTAAGACTCCGCTGCCCATCTTTCACCAGACTGTATGTCTCAAATCGTGATAACTAGAAAGTTGCCCATTTTTTATGAAGATCTTGTCAGTAGCCCGAGTAACTTTGCGGCCTTGTGAGAGTTCGCACACTCATGGCATACCGTGCGTCTTCAGTTTGTCTGGAGACAGAAGAAAAACCTTGGATGAATGCAGCCCGACGCGCAGTACAACCCTACGGTTTGTGACGTCCAGCCCCAGAAGGGGGAGAGTGCAAATGTGGGATAGTCTATTAAATTTGTAGGGAGTCAAGAAAAGGCGCGCATGTTTAAGGAGCAACTGCTATAAACATTGCGCGCGTCTCCCAATGTTCTCCCTGTACACCGAGAGGTAGGAAAGGGCATGGGCGGAAGCGGGTTAAGCTACAAAGTTGAATGTTTCACAGATGACATCGGTATTTCTGCGGCCGCTCACAACATATTATATCAAAAACATAATAAACTAAATATATAATAGTGCTCTCATAAGCGAAAGTGATTTTTTGATGATTTTATATGTACGGAGCCCTTAAAGCGCGACGCCTACTCGTACTTGGTTGGTTTTTTAATCCTCGAATACCGAGGGTTCGATGTACACGCAAAAACAGTTATTTGTCCGATTTGGGTTTGGTTACCAATAGGGGTAAGTGTTTATGGAACGTCTCTATGGTCTAGTGTAATCGGTATTCGACTTTGACGCACAAGGTCTCGGATTTGATTCCCAGGTAGGACAACTTATTTTATTATTTAAAAAACGTAGCGTTACTCGGGATTGAATTAGTGCGCGACGCCATGTCGCAGTTTCCATCTGTTACTTTGTGGGATTAAATATTTTCTGCTAATTTTGGGTGCATAAGTATGTACCTCTGTTGACCTTTTTCGGAATTTGGGTGTCACATTAATTTTTAATAATATTTAATGTTAATAATTTCACATAGATGATAATTATAATAAGCAGGTCACCTCATTACCCGCTGGCATCTAAAACCTACCTAAATTCCTAGAACGGAACCTCACCAACAAAGGATTAAGTACATCGAACGTAACCTTGACATTGTTTTCATATTTATTAATACTTACGACTTATAAGCTGTAAAAATGTAGTTATTTATCAAAGTAGGTACACTGATATGCAACAATGTTTTGCGCTTATGAAATCTAAATTAAAATAATTTATGTGTGAAATATTATATATGAACTAGCTTTCCGCCCGCGGCTTCGCCCACGTGAATTATTTTAATAACACAGATAACTTCTAAAGAGCTTTTTTCCGACTTATAATACTTATTGCGTAAAAACATATCCTCTTTAAACGTAGTCGGTTAAAAATTAGCCTATGTCCTTCCTCAAGATCAACTCTATCTCTCTAAATTTAATCAAAATCGGTTCAGTAGTTTAGGCATGAAAGCGTAACATTCAGAGAGACAGACAGAGTTACTTTCGCATTTATAATATTAGTACGGATTTTGCATCACATATTTTAGTAAAAACTAAATATCTTTACGCCCATATCCCTGAATGAGTAGGCAGAGGTATATATGCATCCACAGTTAGCCGACGATATTAGGTCCCATGATGTGATAGGTGGCAAGTCCGTCGCCAAATGTTAGATAAAGCTTAAAAGATAATCCGATATTTGTTAACTATTACTTCTACAAGCATTATTTGTCAGAAGACATAAATTCCATAAGTATCACAAAAACATAAAGAAACAAAAATAGTTCGTTGTATAAATTACATGAAAAAAAAAATTTTTTTCTAATAATTTATGTAATCGGAAATTTTATGAATTAACACAGATACTATATATATATATTTCTGCTACTATATTAAAGAAAAAGATATGTCATTTTTAAAAACATTTAAGTTTAGCCTAATTTAACGGTATAGTTAGATAGTTACATCCTAATCTTATTGAAACACACTCAGTCTCGAAAAATAAAACAAAAAAAATCTAAACAATGAAAAAATAAACCATTTTGTACTTGACTATACATTATACTTATCACATTTAAAAAATCAAATCTTTACCTTGACCTACAAAGTACTTGAAATATCACAACTAATATTTTACAACAAAATAAGTTTTAGTCGTAATAATACCATTTTAAGGGAGTTTTAACTCTTTGTCTGAGAGATATGAGTTATATTATACATGCGACCTTGACATCTATTACGTTAATACTGTTCTTTCTTTGGTAATGTAATCATCATCTTTTAATAATTTTCTTCAAATAAAGTCTTTGGACTAAAAAAAGGAGGATTCTTAGAAAACCTTTTGATGTTCATTTCAAAAAGCTGTTATATTTTCAACTTGCGGTAAAAGTGCTTGAAATTGTTATCTATATAACATGTTTATGTATAAGTTTTTAACAAGTATTAGTAAGGAAATAAAATTAATAGTTATAATAAAATAAATAAAATAAAACTTACTCACCAAAGTGGTTTTACCATTCCAGCCTCAGGTTGGCAACGCACCATTTCCACCTTTGGAATTTATAGGCGACGTGTATTTCTTACCATCAGGAAATCCGTTTGCCTTCCAATATCATAAAAAAAGTGGTTGAATGATTAGAACTGGTAAAAAATTCAAAAGCCGTAGGAGATTTTCTGTTTTTTTCTCACTCTACTTTTTATATTGTGTAAATAAAAAAATCATCTGACTTCTTTTACATTACAAAATAGGATTCCTAAGAACTATAATCTAAAGCTGGTCAGCCCTCAAGGAACTTTTGAGATATGTCAACAAACCCACAAACCGAAAGGCCCGGGTTCGATTCTCGCCCGGTTTTTTACCCTTTAGATTAATAAAATCTAAATTTTATAAAAAATGTTAATCCTCGTATTATTACAGAAAAATTATGTAGATGATAAAATGTTCAAATTCCTTATCTTTTTTATTTTTGTATAATATAATACTAATTGATTTAGAAATAAAAAAGACAATCCCACTGAATTTTATTTCACATAGACCTTACCAGCGGTTTAAGGTTTTCACAGGAAAGATCCTCTTTCCTGTGAGTGACCGCGTTTCGATCCGGTTTTAAATTTTAGAATTACCTAAACCGCTTGTAAGGTCTATGTGAAATAAAATATTTTATATTATTCTTTTTACATATTAAATTTATTATGGTATGTATTTATGTTCGAATCATAATTGACCGCCTCGTTAGCCGAGTAGCTAGCGTACACGCCTAACCGCATCGACTGACCGCGCGGCTCGGGTCCGATTCCCGACGGGGACCGATATTTGTGTGATGAACATCGATGTTTGTATTTCCGGGTCTGGGTGTTTATAAAATTTAGTTTTGTATCTATTTAGTTATTTCAATGTATTTGTATAACACCCATAACACAAGCATATAATTTGCTTACTTTGGGGTTAGATCAATTTGTGTAATTTGTCCAGAGATATTTATTATTATTATCTTAGTTATCTCTGCTTAACACCTGAACAAATGTTTAACCAATGTATCCTACCAGTTATGTTTTACGGCGCCGAGACGTGGAACATGACGTTGGAACTAGCCCACCGACTGCGGGCTATGGAATCGTTCATGCTTGGGATCTCGCTTCAGGACAAAGTCCGGAACGAGATTATCAGGCAGAAGACCAAAGTAACTAATATAGTCCAAAGATGAAGCGAGCTTAAGTGGCAGTGGGCTGGTCACATCTGGTCGTAGAACCGATGGTCGGTGGAGTAGACGGGTTCTCGGATGGAGACCGCGTCTCGGTAAACGTAGAGTTAGGCACCCTGCGGCCAGGCGTACAGACGACTTAAAGAGGGGAGCTGGTAGTGACTGGATGCTGAAAGCGGGAGATCGGATCTATGGCGCACGCTGAAGGAGGCCTACCTCCAGCAGTGGACTAAGATAGGCAGATGATGATGATGATGTATTTAAGTATTTCTATGTATTAGTATCGTTGACCAACATCCATAACACAAGCATATAATTTGCTTAGTTTGGAGTTAGGTAAATTTGAGTAATTTGTTCAGGGTTATTTATTTATTCTGTGTCTAACTCCACAAACAGCACAAAAGCTACCGCTCGGTATATAGAAACTGAATTATTCCCTATCTTGCAATCAGCTACATATGAATGGGTGATTAAAGTCTTTATCCATCAATTAGTTCTAACAAATCGGCCTGTAATCATCCACAAAGACAATCGATAAATAAATAAATACTCGGCCTGAAAGAAATGTACCTCATTAAGTGCATTTGTGTTTAGGTCCAAGTAACAGCAAGTAGCGTTTTCAAAAATATGTCAAATTGGTTGTTTTATTTTTTTGATTTAATTTACTAAATATATTTATAAAGGAGATTCTACACAGGGGACCCGGACCAGCTAGGGGAAAACGGTAGGGTGATGCTACATCGCTGAACTTCTCAAGAAATAGGTACAAAATAATTTATTTTATAGTTTTCATCGTTGACGCTTGGTTAAAGTTCCATATTATATTCATATTTAAATGAAAAACACATATGATTTTTCACTTATTACTAATTGAAAATGATTTAAGAAATAAATGATAGTGAACGTACTTTACTAAAATAACTTAATCTTCAGACTTCAGTCACGCTGTGAATTGGTTAAGATAACATTAAAAATTCTTTATTTAACGCAGATTATGCGATCGTTTTTTGTGAAACGTTTAGTTTGAGTTTATATACACAAAATCGGAAGTTGCCCATTTACTAAAAACTTGTCTTCTTTTCTCTTATCGTATATCTATATTTATAACTTTCAGTGTCTTAAACATACTTAGAACAACACGAAGTTTTAGATGTTAAGCCATATAACCTTCTTTAAATACATTACTTCTACTCGAAAGTGTAGAAAATAATATAATAAAACGTAATAGAATTCTATAACTCTTTATTGTGCACCAGTAAAAAAATTCAAAATAAAGAAAACCTCCTATAAAATTTATACTTACAGACTATAATATTATGATCATGTTTTGATTTTGTTTAATATTTTTATTTGCATAGATAAACACCCCCTTATAAGTTAGACCAGACACCACGTAGTATTAAGTAGTTGCAGTCTACGAAAAAACTCGCCTTTAATGAAAGCCGCCTAAGGCTTTACTTAAATATTCAGCTGTACTCGACCAATCGTTCAGAAATATAAAAAAGGAAAGGAAGCGACCTATCATCTTACGGCGAGTTGTTTCAACTTACTCGTTAACGTGAAATATTTTTCGAAGATTATACTATTTAACGTTTTCATCCTACGAGGCAGCCTAAGCTCGTAAAACTATCTACTGGTGGGAGAGTCTAGTGCAAGAACTCGTCCTGGTAGGAATCCAACGCCTTAACTATTTCTGAAATCATGATGACATTGTCGTGTTCCGGTCCTAAGGGTGAATCCAGTAAATGTAGACATTAATCCTAATCTCCTACTTCTCCTTTTCAGCCTTATCCCGTTTCTATGCCATATCTAGATCGGATTTTCAATCTAGGAAAATGGACAAGGATGCTAGTTTTTACACAGAGCTATAGCCTACTGACCTCCACAACTCTTTAAGGAAATATAAGAATACACGAATATTTTCCTCCTCACAATGTTTTCCTTCACCGTAAGAGCGTTCATAAAATGTATTTAAGTTTGAAAAAATCAGAACGGAAGTCCTCAGCGCGAACCACTAGGTAATTGAAGTTTTAGGTTAGTCTTAGATGTTTTTCAAATTGCTTAATAAACGGTCTATATTAGTCGATCAGACAAAATATAATATAATTAAGAATCAATTGTATTTTATTAGTTTCGCTAAAACTTTGATGCTTGTGGTTTTGTGCGGTTGTCTTTAGATTTCGATTGATAACGTTAAATTATCAAAATGTCAAATGTAGATGTACAAAAAACAGCTAACAGTTAAAAATAAAAACTGTCAAATGCTATGATAGAGACATTTATCAACATCTTAAACTGGTAGTACAAAATGTTAGAGCTATTCTGGTTACCGAGCAGTTTGTTTATTTTGCCTGACTGGTTAAATTTAGAAACGGCGGTAGTTTCCGATTATAAATAGGGTTAAAATAAGTCCAGTATGAGTAAATGTTTAAATTGGGTCTAATAATAATAATTACAAAGTATTTTCACGCCTATTATCCTCTAAGCAGTAAGCAGATGATATCCACGTCTCGTAAGTCCAAAAGATAATATACTAGTACACCCACCATTATTATTACAAATTATTATTAAAATTGAACCCGGGACCCTACGCGGGTAACGGTCTTAACAGGTGATAGCTGTACCATTACACCACAGAGACGATAATAATTATAAATATTTGCATACCACAATGTGCTAGTATAATTAAACTAGTAGCACCCGCAACTTCGTCCGCGATTTTGACAAAGTTTTTTTATACTCGCGGCCTTGAGACAGTTTTTAATCACCTAGGCCTATTTTTTTAATATATTTAATGTATAGAAATCACTCTTCTGCAGCTTCATTATATGTATATATACTTCCCGTCACGAGAAGCTATAATTTTTGTAAACAAACTTCTTTTACCAAGAAAATATTTTTACTGCGTGAC